>BMAV01005934.1:1057362-1076343 GCA_019973955.1 Trichonephila inaurata madagascariensis
TTTTGATCTCACTTCTCTCTTGTAATATTAGAACTGTTTTTTGTAAACGGAATTAATTATTCTGGTTCTTATACTGTTATTTTGTTAATAAGACAAGAAGAAACGCGGCCCTAAAATGAGTAGAGTTAAAAAAACTTTGAGTGGTTCTCAAAAACGAAAAATTCGAAAGGAAAAGGAGTATAATATTAATAGCAAATAAGCAAAATTGGATAACTTTTTAATATCTACAAGTTCATCATCTTGTACAAGTGCTAGTAGTAGTAATGCCAGGGAACTTGATGAACAAATCCTGGAAGTGAAAATTAATCCACAAGAAAAAAACACAGTTTCGTACACTTCAACTAAGGATACTCTATCTAAAGAAAAGGAGTCGGAAAATGAAAACGAAGAAACAAAATTGATTAAAAATGATTTTGCGCATTATGTAGGTACGCCCATAGATGCAGATTTAAGGGAACAAATTTTAAAATTGGGCCCATACCAACCAGAAGGTAATTTCCAAAAAGATGCCAAGGGAAGGAGCTTTTCATCATGTTATTAAAGTTTCATATCCAAGGCAGGACAAAAGATCGAAAGGAAATGGCTGTGCTATTCAAAACGACTTCATGTTGCTTACTGTCAGGTATGTTGGCTTTTCGCTGATAGAGCAAATATGTATTTTAAAGAAGCCTGGTGTAAAGGTGTGAACAACTGGCAAGGAATATCAAAAAAAAAAAAAAATTAAAGAGCATAAAAATTCTATAATTCATATCCAAGCATGTCGCACATATGACATCTGGAAACAAAATAAGACGGTGGATTCATTATTGAAATGCAATTTTAAAGAAGTTAATAAGGTTAGCCACACAAATCTTACGAAGAATCATAGACGTTACAATGACTCTAGCGATGTGCAATCTTCCTTTTCGGGGACATAGAGAAACTCGAGATTTGACTCAAAGGGGAAATTTTTTGAATATAATAGACCTCTTGGCTAAATATGACCCTCTTCTCAATGTTCATTTGTCAGAAAAAAGAATTCAAATATATCTTAGCCCAAAAAAAAATTCAAAATGATCTTATTGCTATTATAGGCTCTAGAATAAAAGAAAATATTGTTAAAAATATAAGGAAATGTTCTTTTTTCTCTGTTATTCTGGACACGACACAGGATATTTGAAAAAAAAAACCAATCAAATATTATAATGAGGTATGTAACAACTGATGTTAATGATAATAATGAGCCAGATAATATCAGAATTAACGAAACGTTCTTAGGCTTTATTGAGGCGGCAAATCAGACTGCAAAAAGTTTGGAAAGTGATGTGTTAAATTTTCTAAATACACTGGACATTAATTTGGCGAAATGTCGAGGACAAGGATATGATGGGCAGCTAACATGAGTGGAGCGTATGAGGGATTACAGAAATTAATTAAGGACAAACAACCAAGAGCAAATTACGTTCACTGTTCAACACACAACCTCAATCTTGTTCTAAATGATGCATGTAATAACGTGCCTCATGTTTGAGAATTTTATGACTTTTGTCAAAAAATTCACACATTTTTTGTGCTCAGCATTAAAAGGTGGAGTGATCTGAAAATTGTGCAGAATAACGAGAACATTCAGCAGACTATTAAATCATTATGCACGACAAGGTGGTCATCTCGATTTAACTCTGTAATATCAATTCGCTACAATTACATTTCGATTTTTAAAGTACTTTCAAATATTTTACTAACCAGTTCTAAGCAAGACGAGAAACAGGAAGCTTTAGCGATTAAAAAACATATGGAAAAGTTTCAATTTGTTTTTTTTTTTTTTTTTTTTTTGCTATATAATTTTCCACTGTCAAATTTTACAATGCATAAATTTAACTTCAAAAGCATTACAATCACCAAAAATAGATTTGGAAAACGCTAAAAAAATGCTAAATTCTGTCTTAACGTCTATCGAGAATCTTCGTAACAATTTTGCTAATATAAAGGAAGAAGCTATTGGTTTGGCTAAAAAATGGGGTATCACCCCGGAGTTTGAAAAAAAGAGACATAGAAAAGTTAGTGTTTTTCGATGATTTCAATGCTGATGAAAAACTACAAGACAGAGAATGATTGTTTGAGGTGGATGTTTTTAAGGCCAATGTTGATGTTATTACTACTCAATTAAAAAATCGCTTTGAGAGTATGAATGGCATTTACAAATCATTCAGTTTTCTTTCTCCCAAAAATATTGTAAGCACTACAAATGATCTCTTATATAATGAAGCCAGTAATCTTCAAAAAGTATATAGCCTCGACCTATCTAGTGAATTTCCAAATCAAATTATGTCTCTAAAATCAGTTTTTATATATATATATATAGTGAAGATTTAATTAAGCTAAATTCGATAAAAGATTTAGGTAATTTTTTGATGATTCAAAATAAGTTTGCTGCGCCAAGTTTACCAGATGTATGTATTGCAGTTTTATTGTTTTTGACTCTTCCAGTTACTTCTGCAATGGCGGAAATGTCATTTTCTAAATTAAAATTAATAAAAAATTATCTACGTTGTACGATGTCAGAAGAGAGGCTCTCCTATTTGTCTTTGATAAGTATTGAACAACAAGGAGCAAGAAAAATTGAATTGGATGAATTAATAACCGACTTTGCTAAGAAAAATGTGAGACGTCAATCGCTTTTTTTGTGATTTACTTCTTGAGTGTAGTGCTGTATATTAGCTAGTAGTGTGTGTCGCGAACAACCCAACGAACTAATTACTTTTGTAGTTCAACCTGAGTGGTACTGCGAGCGCATTCTTTTTTGTGTCCATGCTTTCTTATTAGTAACAGTAGTTGTGTCTTTGACTTTTTGACAATTTATGCTAGAATTTTATCGAACTTAAGGTCAAGTTCATCCCGGGATTCATAAACGAAGAATTTGGTAAGTGATACCTTTTTTCTATCATAAGGATCTGAAATCAAAAATATTATTTTACAGTGTGTGTTTTTCTTAGTGTATCGTTTTTATTTAAGTTACCAGGTTATCAGTCGACTGTTATATAGATTTTCCATTTTTTAAATACTATAAATACTCTCTAATGTTAAAAGTTATTTACTTTGTTTACTCAGACACAGGTTGATTTTATATTCAGTTATAAGTTTAATATTTAAATATTTTTACGTGATGTGTAAAGGTACATTATGTTATGGTTTTGCAATTCTTTGTGTATATATATATATATCCGGCTTGGGGCCCAAGATCTGACCTTGTGGGGGTGCCCAATTATTTTCCGTTACGCCACTGGCCTGAATCTCATCTAAGGATTTTGTCAAGGCACTCTTTACACTTTCAATGGATCCCCACCCATATACCACTCACACTTTCTGTCTTATATTTAAAAAAAAACATACACTAATTTAAAATACACTACTGGCCATTAAAATTGCTACACCAGGAAGAAATGCAGATAATAAAATTAAAGTTTCAAGAAATTTGGGTGCATAGATCCTGAGAAATCAGTACCCGGAGCTACCACCTCTGGCAATAATAACAGCCCTTATAAGCCTGGGCATTGCGTCAAACAGAGATTGGATGGCATATACAGGTGCAGATGCCCATGCAGCATCAACACAATGCCACAGCTCATCAACCGTAGTGATTGGCGTAAGGTGACGAGCCAGTCGCTCGGCAACCATGGACCAGACGTTTTCTATTGGCGAGAGATCTGGTGAACGTGCAAACCAGGGCAACAGCCGAACATTTTTCCGTATCAAGGAAGGTCCGTGCAATACCGGGAACAAACAGTCGTGCATTATACTGTTGAAATGTACGGTTTCGCAGGACTCGAATAAATGGTAGAGCCAAGGGGCGTAGCTACCGCCGTATCAATGATACGGGACCAACAAGCTACAGGAGCCCCAACATGTGTAACTATAGTACCACTAACAAGCCTTTCATTTCTAAAAAAGGGCCCCGAAGCAGTTTTGATACGGGGCTCACTCAGAATTAGCTACGCCAGTGGTCGTAACACACTAGAAATGTAACGTGCACTGTTCAAAGTGACGTCAGTGCGAATAAGAAGTGACCGAGACATGTATCTAACCGCATCCCATACCATCACGCCAGATGATGGGCCAGTATGGCGATGACGAATGCGCGCTGCCAATGTTCGTTCACCACGATGCCGCCAAACAGGGATGCGACCATCTTGATGCTGTAAACAGAACCTGGAGGTTTCGCCATTCGTAAGCCCAGGTTCGTTCTTGATCACACCATTGAAGACGCTCCTATCTGTGATCCAGCGTCAAGGGTAGCAGCAACCATAGTCTCAGTGTTGAGAGTCCATGCTGTTCAGTGGCGCACACAAGGGGGGTGTCCTAGGGGTCCGGACCCCCTTTCGACTTTTTTTTCGATTGGTTATAATCCTATGCATATAGTACGTAGCATTTAATTATGTATTTGTTATTTATATAATTAATTTTATAAATTAATACTAATTATTCATTCAATAATTAATTTTGTATTGTTTTTGTTCCCGAAAATCGACAAAATCAAAATATGTTGGGTGGCGTCTCGGAGCGTGATACCAAAAAGGTGGACTTTCGACCCTAGACACCCCCTTGGAAATTTTTTGTGTGCGCTACTGATGCTGTCGCAAACGTTGTCGAACTGTTCGTGCAGACATTTGTTGTCTTGCAAGCGACCCCAACTCTTAAGACTCAGGGTTAATGACGATGGCTGCACGATCCATTAAGGCCATGCGGGTAACATGCCTATCTTCTCGGCTGCTAGGATCTCGACAGACGCGAGCAGCAATACTGCGATACGATAAACCTCGGTCCCTGTACGTTACAATTGACCTTCATCTAAGTCAGCAACGTGCTGGTACACATTTCTGCTTCTTACACGAGGCATCACAGCAACTTATCACCGGGAAGCAACGTTCAAATGTAATTTGTGTATGAGAAACCAGCTGAATAATGTCCTCATTTAAACACATTTTAGGTGTCGCTACCAGCGCCTGCTTTGTCTGTATGCACTGAAAAGCTAATAATTTGCATATCACAGCACCTTCTTCCTATCGTTTAAATTTCCCGTCTATAGCATGTCGTCTTCTTGGTGTAGCAATTTTAATAGCCAGCAGTGTAGGAACAAACTTTGATTGCTGAGAAGCAATGAGACAACTTGAAGCTTAAAACTGTGATTGTTTACATAATGGGGATCTTAAGACACATTTGATATATCTCAGAGGTTTACAAAAAATACAAATAATGTATATATAAATGTATTCATGAATAATTGGTATTATAATTTCTTTCATTAACATACTGTGAAGATTTAATCAACTTTTCTGGTAGAAATTTAGAGCAAAGATAAAAGCATTATTCAGTAATATATAATAAGGGGAGTATTTTATAATTAAATAATAATGATTTTTTTTCTTTGATGGTGATGATTGTAAATTAATTTTATGTGTTGTTGATACATCCACTGTGGAAAAGAGAAACATTATAAGTCTTAAAGAAAAGACACGTATGTGTACATTCTTCATCCCAATTAGATTTACTAGTGTTAATAAAACGATAATGTAAACTAAATTACAGTTCTTGCACATTTTCCTCTTCTTATTACAAGGTGAAATGATTCACAAAATAATAATACACATAAATACTTAATTACACAACAAGTTTATTATCTCCAGCAATGATATATTTACAAGAACACCAGTTACACAAATAAGACCACATAATGAAAGAAGTTTACTTTTTTCATTTTTAAGAACCATTTTGAAATACAAATTTTAGTTTTCATACTGCACAGTTAAAAAAAAAAAATTACAAGTTCTTCGTTTCACTTAGCTTATTTTTTAAATGTATATATGTACACATAGAAATGTACTATTATTTAAGCTTCCAAGTTATGTAATAATGTACTTTCTAGTTTGATAAAAGTAGTGTAATTTTAATAATTAATGAAAAACTTACTTTGTAGAGAGAATTCGTTTACAGTACAGAACTACAGGCAACAATTCAGCTCTTAAAAGATGTGATCAGAAAAATAGATTTGCTAAGTTCAGTTATATATATATATATAACAAAATGTCAATTTTTTTTAATGCTCATTAGAGTTGGTGAATAATTAAGATATATTTATATGCAAATACTTATGAAAAATATTGTATGGTGTAAGAAAACGTATAGCATATTCTTTTGCATAATTTAATAAACATATATATAAATAGCATACAAATTTTTTTTTTCTATTTAAATTATTTACTTGTAGCTCATATTTAAATTTTAAATTATAATATCTTGAAAAATATGGATGACATAAATTTAAAAATAAATACTAAACATACATAATTTTAAACAAAGAATTTCAAAACAAACAATATGAAAAATAAAATAAATTACTCTAGTTTTAAAATTCAGATGCTATAAATAGTTTTAACTCTTTGTGAAATATTATCTAATTTATAGAAAATATTATAATTTAATCACCTTTTTTGTTTATTTGTTCCAAATGCAATTTATTTTTAAGCACCTTATGAATGTGTAAAAAGGCCACTTAATTTTTTCATATTAATTTTCTTAAAATATTCTGGCTTAGTATATATTTGCAGCATAAAATATATTCATGTCAAAAGTATAAATATTTCTTTTCAATCACTTTTAATATTCACCACTGCATTCAATGACATAAACTGGAGAGTTTTCACAACACAACCAAACTCCATTCACATCTCGGTGAAGTATAAATTCCCACACCTAGTTCCATATAATTCAAAGTAATCATAAAGAAAAATTTAACAATAATATAATGAAACAACACAGTAAATAAACTAATGCTTTGCTTTTGAAGTTTAATAGCATAGTTATTTGCAACATCATAGAAATGAAACTAAGATAAAAACCAAATGCTTTACTTTTCAAGTTAACACAATTTCTATTTTGTACCTAATTATAATTTAAAAGTAATTCAATTAAAAAAAACATTTTCATATCTCTGCAAATTTCAAGAATGCTTACTTAAAAAATATTCACAAATATACAACCAAAATATAAGCAAATAATTCTGTCCACCACATTTTGAATACTTATATAAACCTGAAATTTAGATTAATATATCATAAACGATTAAAACTGTCAGAACTGATAACTAATCAAAAAATAATTTAGCTACCATATTACAGTAGTTGAATGAAATAAATAAATTAACAGAAAAATAAAATATATTTTCTGTGCGACATGATAAAAAAAAAGTCTATGTCTGGTAGGATGCCAAAAGTATCAAATGAAATCATAAATTTCACTTTATAAAAATAAATGATAATAAACATATAAATACACAATGTTCACACAGCTAAAAGTAAAGTTATAATAATTTATTGCATCTCAGGCCTATACAAATTTAAGTCCTAGAATATCATTCAATACCCCTCAATAAAACGTTTTGATTTTTTTCATATCACTCTTGTCAACAGTGACAATCAGATAAATATGTGCACTTCATCATGCCATCATTCTAAAGTACTTATATGTACAACTCAATAATGTATCTGTTTATTTACATTGTGCTAAAAAGTGGTGGTTAATGCAAAAAAAAGCAGCACATGGACTGGTTTACTTGATTCAAGTAAAAGTGTTGTTTTTAATTCTATTCCGAGCATTTTTTTTTTTAATGCTAACTTGGCTGCAATTAAAGAATGTTTTAGTATAAAAATATCTGCACATGTGTAAAATATTGCAAATTAAAACTTTTCTTAGACAATATTCATTGTAAAAGTAGTTATAAATTTAAAGAAATATACTGCTAAAATGCTGTGATCTTTTAAATTCCACTAACTTAATTAAAGGAAAAATTATATGAACCAAAAAAAAATCATCTATTTTTTTAAACTAATAGATACTATTCATAAAGCAAATATCTGGAATTTAAAATCATAATCATGGTCTTATTAAAAAATTTTTTCAAAAAAATGATCCATTTAATTACATTTATTAAGATCAGAAATCCGACAACACTAATGTAAAATTTTCTACATCTATCTATTTATATTTATTTATATATATATATATATATATATGTATATACAACAATATAGATTGCAAGAAAATAATTTTATCCTATATGTACAGGCAAATTAAAATTTGTAATGCTTGAACAAGAGACTATATTTTAATATTTAAAACAAATATTGTGGGAGTAAATAATTATAAAATCATTTGAAAAATGATCTAATTTTGATAGTCTTGAAAGAACATAAAAAAATAAATATATCACTTATAATTTTAACTTACATGTTAATCAAAATATTTCCAATAAAAATATTTGAAATTATTAAAGGGAAAGTATTAAATTAAATTAAGAAGCCATGAAATCAAATATAGGGACTGAGTTACTCATTCAGATCAAAATCGTTTTCTTCCGAGAATCGGAAAAAATTCTATTCTAACAACATTGAAGATAAGTAATTCACATACATACATCAAGACATAAAATGCTAGCTGAGACAATATAACTTCTATTAACAATGATTTCCACAATAAAGTTTAGTTACTTTTGAGACAAAATTATAAACAAAGTTTACATCACTTTTTAATATATTGAATATTTAATTATTAGATGAATAAAAAACTTAATTACAAAACATTACTTATTCATGAAAATAACATTTCATAAATAAGTATGCAAAGTCAATACAATTTTATAGAAAAAAAAAACTAAAGTAAATTTTTTTAAAAAAGAACATTAAGTTACAAATTAGTATTTGAATATTACAATATTTCATTAACATGAAACCAATTTTATAGAATAGCTCAGACAAGAAATGATGTAAATATAGTATTTATATCTCTCACACGTAAAGTTTAAGAATGAATGTGAATCAACATAATTAAAAAATTTTTAATTCTAATTTTGATCTATTTATGTACAATTTTAACAGCATATAAAATATTGACCGATTAGAAATATTCTTTCTGGTATTTTTAAAGAAGGCACATTCAATGTAGCTTCAATTTTAATCTTTGACATTAGTCTAATTTTTTTAGTAGAATTCTCTTGCATAAAAAAAAATCTTTACACAGTTTGCTTTAAAAAGGGGTTAACTTTTGATGCATTTAAATCTGATGAGATGTAACCCATTGATAGTAAAAATACAAGAGTATTAAAGATTTTTCGAAACCTTTTTGAATACATTATTAGTACATTTTATGAAAATTTGTAATAATAATGTCTAGTTAAAAGTTTACAAGAATTTGTCTTCTTATGATACAATGGCCGTAAATAACAGTATATTAAGTCAGCAAAATAAAATATTCACTTCTTTTTAAGTTGATATGATATATACATGAATCTTCCTTTTATCAACAGAAATACACAACCCACCAGATTTTTATACATCAATTTACTATGCAAGCATCCCAAAATGCTCAACAAGTTTAAGTGATAATGTGTTTTGAGATATTACAATACTTTTTGTAAATGCGTGTACTTGCTTAGTCATACAATATGAAAAAAAAATTAACAATGAAGATGAGATAAATAGTTCATACAAGTCAAAGACATAGACTATATATGCTTATATTTTATATATTTAACAAGTAACAAATGGACGTCCAAACATTTTGGTGTGCACTTTTAATACCAGTCACCACAATATATTTTTCGAAGTTTTTACAGTATAAACTAGCAATGATAGAAGAATTATTTATAAACATTATTTCCACACATCTCCTGGAAAAACAAGTCATAATAAACCGATGTTAAAATCATGGGCAAATAAATAACGTTAACTTCCATAAGCAGGAATGAGTTACACAAAATTTCCCTGATATAAAAATAGTCCACAGTCTAATTGTGTCCAAGAACAGTTTATATAACAAAAAGACAAAAGTTTTCAAGGAAGCAGCTCCAAAACTTATTTTCCTTCTTATACTTTTTACACAAATCTGGAATACATACAACTCATATCAGTTTATGATGTCACAGGGAAAAAAAAAATATCTATACTCTCTCTGTTCCGATGAACATCATGCTCCTGTACAATCAATTTCAACAATATCTTTAGGTACATCCACAAATTGGTACACAAGGCGTTGTCCATCTACTTTCGCTAGAATGCCTCGCTGATAATAGTACCTATAAATAATAAAATAATACATATATATGTTAAAAAATCCAATGAAAGTAAACCATTTGAAAAACATATACTGAAAAAACATTTTTGATAGAGAAAGTTTCATATAGCTGGCTGATGAACATACTATTTATTAATTACTCATTGAAGATGACAATCCTACCAAAATTTTTTTGACAATAACGTACAAAATCTAATTTATTCAAGTATAATCTTCAGATAAAAAAAAAGATATCATTAGCAATAATTACATTGACAAGGACTAAATATCTGACAAAAAATTAATAAGTGGATGTTATAATGGAAATACGAGCGAAAAATAAATCCGTATTTATTACTGGTTCCCTGATACTGAGATGATGACTACCTGATGATCACATTGATAAATCCATACCTTATTTTTTTAAAGAATTAAAAATCATTTGATGACGCATTCTTCATTTCAAATATTCAAATTGGCTATAATAGAGTTTTCTCATGACTTAATTCAAAATGAACATTTTTGTTTTTCAAATAATTATTAAAAAAATGTATTTCAATGCCATCAAAAAGCAATGACGTCTAAACTTATTTGTAGAAATAAAACCTTGATAATATAAATTAATTTGTAATTAAAAAATACATTCTTAAGTTTCTTTGTTAAACAAAAAAATTTTTTTTGTCTTAAAACTGCAAGTTTTCTTTTATTAAGAATTTTTAGAATTTACAGATGCATTAATTGATAATATTTTACATCGATCACTAATCCACAAAACGAAAAGGAATGATAAAAGAATATATGATGACAAAGAAATTTGATAACAGTTTGAGAAACAACTTTGACTCAATTTTACAAAGTGAATTTACATTACACTGTCGCCCAACCGGTATAGTGGTTAGCGACGCTGACTACGGTGCCGTAGGGACTGGGTTCGAATACCGGAGAAGACATGGATGTTTGTAAATGTATAGTGCCTTTGCGGCATGGGGGGTACTCTAAAAAGCCGTCGAGCCGCAAGTCCTCTCGTGTGGTTGGTGGAAGGGGAAGAGAGGTGGGAGACCCCTGACCACCTCCAGAGTTTCCTCCCTCTAAATTGGGGTGGAACCGAGCAAAATCGCACTGTCACTTGCATGGTGCTCAAAGCTAAGGCTAACGACAGGCGTAAAAATTCTAGCCTTTAGCCACGATGAATTTCGCGGGCCTCGATCTGACTTCGTCAAGCAGGTGGCATTAATCACAACAACATTACACTGAATCTTAAAAAACACACACACAGAAAAGCGAAAATTGACAAATTATACATTAAGCTCCATTTTGGAATTGAGTAACAAACTTGCATAATGAAGTGTAAGGATGTGAGCAATGGAAAACGTCACAAAAGCTTTCACAACATAACTTCACTTTTTCTTTTAGTCACATATGAAGCTACTATCATTATATAAAGTGTGATACAGCATAATTATATCATTTTAAAATAAAGATATAAATATCTGTAAAAAAAATGCTCTCTCTTAGCTTTTCTAATCATTTTATACTTGTAAAAGTAGAATGTCTGGTTTTCTTAGAATTTTGGAACAAGCCATCTTAATAAATGAAACTGAACTAAATAATTCCAATTTCACATGACTGGAAAATATAAATACATATGTTTGGATACGTAAATGACACTATGGCTCCCAATAATAGCTTAATTTATGACTATTAAATAATGTTACTAAAAATGACAAGTAAAATAATGTGCTTTATTAACTGGATCTTCCTCAAAATTGAATTTGAATAAAAAAATTCCTTCACATGATTACTCTATACAAATATAGCATTTCAGATAATCAAAATTAATTTAAGGTATTTTAATTTTGAATAATCAAATATATTTATATGGATTTTGATCCATCTCGGTATAGTTATAAATATTAATAAGAAATAAATTTACTAATTTTTCTTTGTAAAGTAACAGCTTTACAAAACAAGCATACAAACCTGAGAGCCCTTCCCATAGTTTCATAATTCATGTCAGGTTTATTTTTGTGAAGACCCCATAGCCTTGATACAGCCTTTGAATCAACTAATTTGAAAATTCCCTTTTCTCTGTGAGTCCATTTTATATAACGAGGACAATATTCTTTATCTTGTAGCAGTTTCAGTAAGAACTCCCAAAGGTATGTTGTTGAACCTATAGAATAAAACAAAAGATTTAATTGCAAACATCTTTACTTTTTTTTTTTCATGCTAGCAGGAAAGTAAAATAGAAATTCTTCTCTAAATGTTAATTTGTTTGATTACGTAAATATAATAATAATAATAATAATACAAAAGATTTTATTACTACATATTACAAGGGGTGTGGGGAATTCAAAAACATTCTAAAACAAAATACATCTTTTGTTCTTTCCTTCTTTCATTAATTTAATTGGAAATAATCTCAATGACCATTACAGAACACTTTTAGTAGTAATAAAAATACCAAATGAAAATGCTTCTTTAAATTTGCATGCAGGATGTTACATGTAAAATGCCTAGTTTTTTTAAACCAGAATGTATGGAACTTTATGATTTCCAAATTTTACACAACAAAATTAGCAGCCACACTTATTTTTGCAATCAAAAGTAACACATCATATCACCAATAGGAAAAATAAATTAAACACTATTAAGAACTACACACTATTCTTTAACAATTTCATTTTTCACACAAATACTAATTTTGTTTAGCAAAGCATTTTAAATATGTTATTTATGGAAGAGTCACAAGAAGGGTATCCTTTAATTAAAAAATATAAATTTACTTAATTACATAATAGTTGCCTTTTTAGTGTTTTAAACAAAGCTGTTGCAATAGAAGTAAAAGTAATTGAAAGAGTGAGCTGTACAGTCATCATTAAGTACAGTTTTATTTGAAAGTTTATTAAACAAAGATATGACAAATATCTGCTAAAATTAATATATTTCTATTTTTAGTACATATTAATAACAATCAACGGTAAATCATAATTTTGTGGGGATTCATAAGTTATTTCTATGTAACTCATTCAGTATTTATCTACTACAGAAAAGCACATAAGAGTTAATTATATCTGAAACGATAAAACTTAAAATAATTCATAAAATACAATTTTCCAACATGTATTCTCTAATGTGTGTGTGTAAATCATTTAAATTTTAAAAAATCCATTAAAAAGGGCATATTTTACTCTTGGGAAAAAAGCTTATTAAGCTGGATTTCAATATTGTCAATATGAGGCTATTTAAGGCAAAATCAAAATTCATAAGTTGAGAATACAGGAGATAAATCTATAAATTGAATATGAAAATTCAGTTACAATATTGCAAATAATTATAACTAAAAAAACATTTAAATATAAAATATGAAAAAAAGCATGTACAATATATATTTGATTATAAGAAAATTAGTTCATGTAATAAATTAAATGAATATGTCTGATTGAAAACATGAAATCTAATTTAATAAAATGCATGAAGAAATTAATCATCAAAATATATAACAATATTTTAAAATTAAATAAATATATATATATATCAGAGTCAGTTTTACTTCAGTGATTGACTGCACAATAACTGAAAAACTGAAACGAACTTTCAACCCAATCTATTATCACAGAAGTGTAGTTGTTCTTCCTGCTCAAAGCTTTCCTTGAATGCTGAATGGCTGAAACTGGTTTCCTGATGATACCAAAATTCCTGTTACAATAACTGGTTTGGGTAAAGCACAGAAAAATAGAACAATTTGCATAGGTTACAGATTAAAAAAAAAAAGAAAAAGAAAGAAACATTAGCAGCGCAATTGTACAAGATGTTTATTACATTAAGTGGTTGGATGCAGCAATAAATTGCTGCATTACTTTCTAATTCTATTCACAGCATTGCATTATTTTTTAATTCTTTTAATGTCCCAAACTAATGCATTCAAACTGCATAAAACTTAGACAGTGTAACTGGATAATCTGCAACCTAAATTTTAAATAATTATCTTGAAATATTTAGATGGCAAGAGAAACTGAGAACTAGAAATTTTTTAAACAAATTATCTGAGAATCTTATTTAATTTAAAATAACTCTCTCAGATCTGTGAATGCATTTAAAAGGAAAAAATTATTTTATTTAATTTATTCTTCACAATTAATAAATAATTGAGGAACTCAGTTTCCAAAATGCACAAAAAAAGTAAAAAAGCATTTTCATAAAAACTGTAAAATGAAACCCAAAGATATACATGCATACACATACATTTATTATTTTCATGCATACATATATATATACATCTGCCTAAAAAAGGAAAATTATAACAACTCTCACTTAAAAAAGCAAGCTTACCTTTTACAAATGGCTTTTCTCTAAGAAGCATGACTCAGTGAAGGGTCAAAAAGGGTACATACTCACTTATATTTTGGGCAAACAGAAATTCGATCCACAATATTTTCAACATAATAGAATACACAAATTGCAATAAATTCAAATATTATTTTGCAGTGTTACAAATATCTTAGATTAAAACACAGACAGCATTTTGTACTTCAAGTATGTATCGAATGTTTAGTTAATACCTTCTCTGCTTTTTCTTTTCACAGCAGGTGATCCATCGGGGTTCTTTGGTTTCCGAACTAAAAAAAAATGCATTAATTAATTTTTCAATAAAATTGACATTTTTCTTCTCAACTAAAATACAATTATAGCACCATTAAGGCTAATATGTACTTTAATATTTTAAAAAATTTTCATTTGAATTCATAAAGGATGACCACTTTATGTTGAAATAAATATCTAAGATGTGTGTAATCACAGATTTAAAACCTTTTGAAAGAAGGGGAGCAAGGAAAAAGAAAAAACAAACAAAAATATATTTGAAGTAATTTGAAGCTTAGCTCATTTTCAATAATTTCAAGTCACTTAATAGATTACCTAAATCCAAATTGCTTAATTGAGGACTCTGCTTGCTTAGCGAAATATTTATATTACATTATTATCACAATATTCACCTATTTAATATCCTCTTTTTTAAAACTTCTTTTGGAGTATTATTAAATATTGGTAACTTTGCAGTAAATATGTAAATAAATAATGATATCAAAAATGGTGCAAAAGTAAACTCAGCCATAACTAAGAGTTTAATGTAACACACAAACATAAAAAGAATACCTTTTTTCTTTATTCTAGCTTGGTATGACAAATCTTCAACATATGAAGCTGCATCAATGTCCAAGCCACAGGGACTGTTGTGTGTAGCAGTGATGACAGAGGTTGGAATGGCTGGTTGATGTCCTCCACCAATTGGTGACTGTAAGCCTGACGATGATGGGATGCCAGTGGTTGTTGAGGACGAAGAACAAGTACTGTTGTTATTTCTAGTAAGGGCCAATGGCAAAGGTGAAATTGGAGCACCATGTGTTGTGCTAGATACTTGTGGGTGGGTGTGATGACCAGAGAGGTGTGCTTGCAGCTGCGAGATTGAGGTTGTGTGCAGTGAATGACCAAGGTGGGACACTGAAGAATGCAAATGATGACCAGATAGGTGTGCCTGTAATTGTGAGATAGAGCTTGAGTGCAGCGAGTGTCCTAAGTGATGATTCGCATGGTGACTGGATGCAGATGAGAGATTATTGTACGTTGTGTGAGATTTTTGAGACCTGGAAGCATCCAAGTAGCCATTATGTTGAGGTTGCTGTAATTGTTGTTGATGTTGCTGCTGCTGCTGTTGTTGTTGTTGCTGCTGCTGCTGTTGTTGGTGGTGATGTTGTTGTTGTTGTTGCTGCTGCTGCTGTTGATGATGATGAACATTTGTCCGATGGTGTTGTCTATATTGGGATTGTGTTTGGCCAGGAAATGCTGAGACTGGTATTGAATTAGGATCTAAAATCATAAAATAGAAAGCTTGTATTTTACTTTTAATAAACATAATCAAAAACATTTTTAAATAGAGATAAATATTTATTTTTAAAAAAATGATAATGGATGATAATTACATAATACAGAAAAAATTTTAAAGGGTCAGCAGTTGTTTATAATTATTAAAATTCTATGTTCCTTAAAAAGTTTGCTGTTCATAATTATGAGTGACAATTGCAGTATATTTTTAATTTAAAAGCTCAACTATGCTACCAAAGGCAAACTATTTATTTGTACTACTTTTCTCTTTATAACCTACATGTGTATTTATTACACAAAACATAATAGGTTTACACAACTTATAGATACATTTGTAATCTTAAGATCCCCATATCTTGTAAACAAATAATGCTGTAACTATAGAAAAAGAAAAAAAATTATATAAAATTTTGCTAATACTCATTAAAAAGATAACAGTATCAATTAAATTTTTTTAATTTAAATATAAAACATACATAGAGCAGATTTTTTTAAGTCTGCATTTATTTTCTTCCCTCTATAACAACATATACAGCTCCTTTTATACAAGTCATACATGTATAATAAGTGTTCAATCCCTACTTCTAAAAGAATTCTTCAAATGAATTGCACTTATCAGAATAAGAGTACAAAATGAGCACTGGTGTAGCTAGTTCTGAGTGGGCCATGTATCAAAATTCCTTCGGGACCCTTTTTTCAGGTATGAAAACCCTGTTAGTGGGACTGTAGCTACACATGTTGGGGCTTCTGTAGCTTGGGGGCCCTGTATCATTGATACTGCATGGTAGTTCTACGCCCCTGAACATCTACCTTAAGATAGTAATAAAGAAGTAAAGATTGGGAGATTTTATACTGGTGAAGTAAATGGCTAATTGTTGGTAACAAATAAATTATATGAATTTATAATGCCAGAACTTGGCTCAAGTATTCCAAAAAGGAACAATACAGTTAATATGTAAACAAATTATTATCATTAAAAATTCATTCAAGTCAGGAAAAAAAAAATTATAGGGATTATTCAAGAGGAAAAAATTCTTAGGCGGTTAGATTTTTTTCTTCTCTATTGAAATTAAAAAACAACAAGCTTTAATATAAAATATTGAAGAAAAGAGGTGAAGTGAAGGATTAAAAAAAGTGGGGAATTATATAAAGAAAGAAATTATGAGAAACAAATTTCCTGGTATGTAATTGGTAAGCATCGTTGTGTATAGGGGGAAAAAATAACTCATTTAGGTTTTTTTTTAATATTTTGTTTTTCTATTAAACTGGATGTAAGAGTTTAAAAAACATCACTTTCTCATTATATTTATTTATTCTTATTATCTGTTTTAATAACAGGTCTACTAAAACTTCTTAATTAACACAGTAAAAAATTCCAAAAAAACCCCACAACCGTATATTAAAAATCCAAATTTATTTCAACACTTAATGTCTTTCTTTTTGAAATGAGGAAATATTCATAAATAAATATCGGACAAAAATAAAAATGTCCGTCATATTCCTATTTGAGCTCATTTGAAATCTGAAGTATATATATAGGTCTCCAGTTTAGTCCAAAGACTTTTTTGTATCTACATTTGTTATGTCTGGTGAATTCCAATTTCTTCCTGCTTTAGCACTGTAGGTTCTAGTACTTCTTCACTGTTATTTTATATTACTATAGTATATATATATATACATCAAGATAGCGAAATCAGACATACGATTCGTGCTGCCATCTCTCGGTAGTAGTTAATACCAGTTGTATTAATTCAATAATTAAATGTATTTCAATTTATACACATCAAATGAAAAAAAACTGTTGTATTTTATTTTATAATAGAATTTACAAAAATTTTAAATAACAATATGTGTTATACTTCATTATAAAAATTGGTATACAATTCATTATCGACTTTCTTTCTAATTTGAAATTAATTTTAAAGTTTCATTTTCTACAAAGATCTTCATTGAAAAAAATTGAAAATAATAGTATTAAAAAGGTCCTTCTTGTAAAACACATACTTTTAATTATTAGAGTGTTAAATGTTTTTCGACTCAAAAATACACTTCAAGAAAACTTAAAAAATTGACATTTGTAATTTTAAACAACATATAACTATTTTAGTTACATGAAATTATGTAAACTACATTCAGTTATGTACAGCATCTGTATATTCAATATTTTAAATTCAGTTTTTAATGCAATCTTTTTTTTAATTACAAATAAACAACTTACATGAAGCATAATTTACTCCTATTAAATGTACAACTATAATTCATTAAATGAAGATTTTTAATTTGTAAGGAGAACTTTCACGTTTGATCCTCCTAACCCCTTCGGCAAAAGAAAAAAAAATTTTTAAACCATTTTTTAAAATTGATAAAATAAGTAAAAAAATCAATAGAAGATAGGATAATTATTGTATTTCGAATAACTGAGGCATTAAAGAGGAAGTTATGTCGAAAAAGCTGTTTGTGTAATGAAAACCGAGAACGAAAAAAAAAACCTTACAAGAAGTTGATCGAATCCGAAACTGAATGCTATTTTGAAATCTCTATAATGTCGCCTTCTACCTCTAGATGGCGGTACTGAGCTTGTTGTTACGTGTTAGTCGCAGTAACGGTAACCTTGAAAAGTATATTGACACCGGACGAGCCATGCGCTCTTGTTTTTGTTAGCGGTTGCGTACAGGTGGACCGCTAACGTCAGCTAGACGGCTCCTGATTGGCTGATAAATGGAGAACAACACGCCAATGACTGCATGCAATCAAGATTGACTAGATAATTTTCGGTTCGTAGAATTGAAGCTTAGGGAGGTAGAAGCGGAAAAGTTCGCTGGCGGCATAAACTCAGGGGAAAAAAAAGAATAGGGAAGCAATATATTCACAACAGAGTGCTACAGAAACAAAGATGATCAAAAGATGTACGCAAAAACATAATTTTTCATTCCCCTAACTGAAAGATTCAAAAATCAACAACTTGCGTTTAAAAAATAATCTGATTAAATCTTTTTTTTAAAAAAAAAAAAACACACCAGA
>BMAV01005934.1:1082129-1099679 GCA_019973955.1 Trichonephila inaurata madagascariensis
TGTGTGCGCTAATGCAAATGACTATATATAACTAAGAGTTGTACAGATATGGCTTTCTATATTAGTTAAGTTTGGATCGGATATGCATGGTATCTAATTACTATACATCTGATGTATAAACGAACGGATTGCAACAATCCTATATTTCAGACATCAGCAACAATAACAAAACATCGAGATTAGTATATGTATGAGTTCCCTAAATTTATTCCTGCATCTGATAATTATGCATTCATGTAAAAATCAAGCTTCCAAATTAAATTCAAAGAACTGTGGAATTCGAAAATAATTCTAAATACTCATACATTTTTAAGCCATTTAACTTAAACCGCGGTGAAAGTCAGGATTACACAAGACAGGATATTGCATGTGTGTGTGTGTGATCTACATTTCCGATATACATTCAAATGTAGATCGCGATTGTAAATGGACCATTGAAGAAAAGCCTGAGGCATCTATATTCTCTTCCCAAACAAACAAACCGAAGCAGAACCAGCCTTTTTCAATGGCATTTCCGAATTCCACTTTGAAGATGAATAATTTTGAGGACGAATTCTCCAGGAAGGATCCTACCTATGAATGTCATCAGGTAAAGTTTTTCATTTTTGAGAATAGGATTCGCCTGGGCGAATCTGTGTCCCAGTAAGTACAGTTTGACACGCTTCGTAGCAAATGGGCCACAAGGTTGCCAAAAGAAAAATAGTTTCCAGAAGTGAAAACAATTACTTATTGATTCACAAATCCTCGATTTAACTACAAATTGAGGAAAAATAGTACATTAAATGTATTTTATTTAATAACAGATGAAGTTAGGGTCTTCACTGCCCCAGAAACTTTCACAGCGTTTACTATCGAATATCACCCTATTATTCTCTAGTCTGAGATCTTCAACAAAACACAGTCTGAGAACTTGAAGGACACAACTCGTTTACCTTCGTTGGACAGCGACCTTTATTCATGGAATCGGAGTTACCGAAGAATTATGTAAATTGTTAGCAAAGAGAAACATGTTATGGTGTGTTGCCTATTTAGTAATGGTATGTCAGAAGAAGGTTAAGTTGGGTTTGAGGAAGCTTATACAATGAGTAATGTTTTCGCGCGTTTCGTTTTGAGGTAGGTAAATCTAGGGCGAATTTCAGAATGTGAAAAAGGACAGGATAATTTTTTACTTTTAAATTTTCAATAACATTATGTCTTGAGATTTTTCAAAGTTTAAATGAAATAATAATTTATAGGTAAAAAAGGTGCTTATTTTAATTTTTGCTTCTTATCGCGTACTTATTGTTATGCACGTGTTTCCACGCAACGTTTCACAACTACAATCAACAATAACAAAATTTAAAAAATTCGGACTACACAAGAATTTGAAGCTAGATATTTATATCTTCAATTCTTCTGATACACTTATTTCAACGGTATAGTTTATTGATAAACTATAATGTATCAAACATCGTGAAAAATCGAGTGCTTATAAAAGATATGAAGATAAAAGAGATTACAGAAGGTTAAATTTAGAGCTTCTTTCTCGAATCTAATTTTTTAAAGGCTCTAAAAGATAAAAGCTTGCAATATTACAAGAAAAGGGGCATTGAAATTTATTTTGACACAAAATTTATAAAGATGATATATGCATTCATATAAAAAAAAAATATCGTCACAAAATTAAAATAAACTAGTTTCTTTTAAATAAAATATCTTGCGGACTATTGATCGCAATTCGGAAAAGCCTAGACCCATGGAAAATGATTTTCAAAGTCGAGCGAAAGGGATTTGGACTGCGGTCAAGCGGTGCGAAAATACTATGCATGGCCCTACTTCCTCTTTCGTCCGCCATCCGTGTCCGGTTTTTTGAGCCAATGCCAAAAGGTCCCGTTTTTGATGAATACTAGTTTGGGAAAGTCATGCAAGCTAAAGAAGACTAGTCGATTTTTTTTTCCTGAAATTTTCAATACTCAACTCAGATGTTATGTTTTTTCTATAGACTCTCGAAAATTTTTTTAATTTCAATGGAAGAAAAAACGTTTTAACTAATTTTTATTAAATTAATCATTGCCAATTAAATGCCATGACACACTGAAATAATTTGGTTCTTCCAAAATCGAACATTAGAGTAAAATCTTTTAATCAACACGAAATTAATTAGCGTCGATTAAAAATTCAATGTCGATTTTTTATAGACCAGTTTTGAAAAAAAAAAAAAAAATGCCTTTTATTTATTTTTGATTTTCTATGATGTAATTTAATCTTTCATTCACCAATGAATAAATGATGTTTTTTAAAAAACATTTCGATTTCATTTTTTATCTAATCTAAAAACAGCAATTAGTGTTTTAAATATCACTTACTCCCTCTATATAATTATAATACGTATTTCAAATAATTATCTCGACTTAAGATAATACGTTCTTTTACCACCATTTCATCTTTTTTATTCAAAATCATTTTTATAATTAATACTTCATATATTTTTTTATTTCTTTAATCTATGGCTGTCATCATTTTTATAAGTTAATTGCAGAAATCTACCTCACAAAAAACACCCTAGTGTGATAAATTTAATTACTACAAAAACTTATTTTATTATTCGAAATGAAAGTATTGATAACTTCGCACAAAATCCTTCCTCCCCCCCCCAATAAATTGGAACATGTGTATAAAAAATTTAAATGTCATAACATATATTTAATTCATATATTTAAAATAAAAACTACAATTTCAATTTTCTTCCTTTATTTGTTTGAAGTGTAAACACGGTTAACGGAATATAAATACAGCAAAAAGTATGTTGTTCGTCATGCCAAAAAGTTATCAAACAGAATAAAATTTTACACATGAAATGATATGGTTGAGCGAAACGGGCTCAACCCACATGTTCTTTTAAATCAAAACAAATTATTGAAAAAATGTTTCTTTCCCTACACAACACTTAACTTTTGTATCATAAAACAAAACATAGAAAAAAGTTGTTTTTCTTACGCTTAGAAGAAGAGCAGCAAGCTCACTTACGCAAGAAAAAAGAAAGAAGCGATTGGTATTACTTGTTTACCATAAAAAATAAAAATAAAAAAAAAGAACCCGCATGTACTTAGAAACATAACACAACCGAAAAAAGTAAGAAATGCTTTCGAGGTAGAAAGTAACAGGAAATAACAACACTTCAAAAACCAAAATTGATTGAGAAAGGGGGGGGGCGGGGAAACGTATGCGTTCAGTCGCAGCTTAGCTACCGAACGAAAGTGTATGCAGGAGGGGTAGAGAGGGTGGAAGTAGAACCGGATGGATAAAAGATGCCTAGGGCGAGAGGGGAGAAATGTCAGCTGACCCCCCTCACCGATTGTGTCCCCCACCTTTCCTTTGAGTCGCTATTCTTAACGCGACTTGAGTTCAAAATTGAACTTTCACTCAGGGCGAAAGTGAAAACATTCCATTTCCCCGGATTTATATTATTTCTTATTCCATCCCCTTTTATGGATGAGATATATAAGAGGAGATGATGGCATTAAAAATTCACTAAGTGTACTGTCATCGTTGAAATCGTAACTGATATAAATATCATCCACATTTAGAGGCCTAAAGTCATTGTTCTTTTTTTTATCTTTGATATTAATTCACAAAAAGAAAGCATTGTGTGAAAATTGTTATAATTTTTTTCCCTTTAGTTTATTGCATAAGTTGTTTTTTTTTAACGGAATCATGCAAAAATAAGTTTTAAATGTATTATTATCCAGCTGATTATACTTGTCAAAAACTAAAACACTAAGGCTAAATTTTTCTTCGTCTATATTTAAAACTGGATATTTTCAATGATATTTATTTTTTTTTCAGTTATAAATAGTATATAAATATTAATCCACTTAAATGATAACAGCATATGAAAACAATATGTGTAATACCCTGATAAACGAATATTAGATTAGTGTTTCTGAACCATAACAGTGGCACACACAGGGAAGGTGGTTGTCCTCGGGTCCGAACCCCCCCATAACCGTTGATTTTTTTTCCGATTTGTTTACAATCCTATGTATACAGTATGTAAGATTTAATTAAGTTTTTGTTATTAATAATCAATTTTATAAATTAATGGTAATTATATATCCTAATTTATTTTTTGTAGTTTTTTGTTCCCAACAATCCACGAAATCAAAAGAATACATTTATCGTCGTATTGTGGTGATACCGAGAATCGTGGACTTTCAACCCAGGAACCCCCTCCCCCCCGGGAAAAATTCCTGTATGGGCCACTGAACCATAATGTATATAATTATTGAAAATCATTTTAATACATTACTTCAATATCGGGAAACTTTAAAAAGTTTTAAAACTTTAAAACATTATTCGATTTAAAAAATTTAGCGCGAAAATGCTTTTATAACAATGTTAACTGTTTTAAAAATTTTCGCAGCGAAAAAAAAAAGTTAACTGCAGTCAAAGGGAGCGACTAAAACATTAACTCGTATTATTTGCTTCAATTATTGAATGCTGAGAGAATTTCCACAAAACTATTCGTTCACATGTGAACTAAGAATAATTATTTTGTACAAAAACAATAAAAAACATCGACAAATACATTTATACTGAGCCTAATGATAGGTTGCGTGGGAAAAGCAGAGTCAAAAGCTTTCTTCTTTCGCGGAATTTGAAACCGCTACTACTACGAAAAACAAGAAACCGCGTATACATTTCAACAAATATGAAAAACAAAGAACAAAGTGGGAAAACAATGAACTTTTCATTCAAAATTTATTATTCAATTTTTCTTTCATCGTGGAGTGCAACAGCGGAGCATATGTAAAATTAATAGACTTTGGAATTGTCTGGAATGTAATTTACATTGACTTTATGTATGAAATTAAAAAGAAAGGAATAAAGAATAAATTACGTTTTCTGCACAAAGTCCGCGATTTAAGATATAATTTCGTCAAATGCGTAAACAATTAACAAAATTTTTTAACGAATTAAGCTTTAATTTAGTTTGTCCTGTATTAGACGCGCGGGGGAAAAAATAACATATGTACTTAAAAATATAATTATTTGAAAATTATATATATATATATATATAATATCGATTCATAAAAGTTAAAAACGCTATGTTATTTTAATTCCCTACTGATCTGAAGGACAAATTTGCTGAAAACAAAATTAAACATGTTAAGCAATAATATTCTAAGAATTATATAAATTTATGGTCTCCGCATTCAAATATTTAAATTTAATTTTTTTCTAATAATAAGAAATCTAGAAAATTCTTCGAAACTAACTTCTCGATTTTTTTTTTTGTAAAAAATATTTTCACAAACTAAAAATTTAAAACATTTTTAAAATGATCTAATTATAAAAATACATGCTATTAACATTAATTTTTAATATCTCATAATTTTTTAGTTTTATTCTTTTTTTTTTAAATTCCGATTTTTCAAAAAGAGCGTGTGCTGTATTCACATTTATCACAGTGCTAACCTTAAACGCATTTTAAATGACAAAATACTGTTCGGTAGTACTTCATTTTTTCTCCCCATTTTTTGTCAGTTGTTTTTGATGAAAAAGAAAGCAAATTCCCGCTGTGGAAGCGCATTCGCTTGCGGATTTTGCACAGACCTAAACGGGAACAGCCAACTCAAAGCCCCTGGAGCGTCGCTTAAGCCTTTCCTTTCCCCCCTCCGCCACGTAACTTCAAGGCAATCTATGCAATGGCCGCCGAGCAAGTGATACAGGAAATGCCATACAAAACTGGATTTCAATGCCACTGAGTTAGTGGTTCAACGACACAATGACTTTCCTCTAACACTGAAGGTCAAAGCCAATGCCTCTCCTTCGTTTCACGCCAACAGTTGCCAAGTCTTGCCAAGATTTCACAATAGGTTTCGATTCGAATCGAAAGGAATAGTTGGTAATAGATGTCAGAAAAACAACGTTATCATTATCAATTACGAAGTCTATATTTATATCATCTCTGCATGTATTTATTGTATATTCGTTTAGTAAGTATTTGTAATAAAAGAAATAAATGTTTTGAATTTGAAATGGGTATGTTTATAACGAAATATATATATTTAAATAATAATTAATCGTATCTAGAACGAAACAAAACAGGTTTTTAGTGTAAAGGATTTAAACAAATAACTACAAAAAGTTCAGATGTTTTCTTTAAAAATATCAACAAAAAGAAAAATGAGGCAAGTGGGATAGATTTCTATAAAAATGTGAAAAATAAAAAATTCTTAGTATGAATGAATTTTATTTTAAAAAATCTATACAGAACTATTAATTTAGAAATAGAATATAAAATCCACTTTTAGTGTCATTTTTTAAAGAATGGCAGTATTTTGTTTTTTCCCCCTTAAAACACATTATGATGCTAGAACTCGGGATTTTTACATATAATTTATTTTTATTTATGATTAAAACACTTGCTTTTTAATACAGTGTATCTGTAATAATTACAAAAAATATTAACACTAATATTTATTCAAGATTTAAAAAAATCGTATTTATTAGTCAAAAACACTTAAAAATCTGCTGGCTTAAAATCTTTATCCCGCTTTTTATTTATTTAACAAATTAGAGAACTTAGTAATAACATAAGATTAATATTTTACAATCGCAAATAATAAAAACATCTACGAATACCCTAGAGGATTCATAAAAAAACATCGTGGATAAGCTACTTTGGGAATTTATGAAAAGTAAAAATGAAGTTGCGATATTGCGCCAAATCCTTCTACCCTGGTTACGGATCCAACGTTCTCCGCTCTGAAGCTGATGACATCATATCATCCACAAACCAATCGTAGCCCAAAATTATCGCAACACAGCAGCCTTCAATCTCAACTCTTTCCCCCACCAGCGCATTTTTTTTTTTTATTTGTCTCACCTGCGTAACTCTGCAATAAATAAATAAAAACAGACCCACTCTTTCATGCGCTACATATTCTGTAATGAGCGGAATTACGCGTTTCAGAAACCAGCATTGCTTTTTCCTTTCCTTTCTGTTCGGATGGCAGTAGACATCCGAATGCGGTAATTTTGGATTACCGTGACATCGTTTTACTTATCACGTTCTCTTTATCTGATTCTCAGAACGAAAAAGAAAGCTTTAGACGTGTGGATCTTAATAAAAATAATATATTTCGCGAGTACAATTTTTATTTCGGAATTTAGAATTACTGTAATTTTTGAAAGGATAAATTAACAGGACAACACTTAAAATCATTGTCAAAGTTGGAAATTAATTGTTCTCATTGGATAATTATTTTTATTAGGTGGGATAACAAACTTCCACAAATCAGCAATTAGATAATTATATACACATAAATTCCGAAAACGAATAATGCATAATATTAATTTTAACGCATTCAAAATCTTAACTCTTTAAAAATACTTATTCAAGGACTTTAAAAAATGTTTTGGCTTATTAAAAAAAAGTACAATGCTTTTACTTGGTGTTATCAAAATTTTTTAAATAATTTTTTAACGGCCAAAAAACGGGAGAGCGTATGAAAGCTTTACTTGTATTTTAAATCGATAATAATGTTTCGCAACATTTATTCACTAGATAAAAAATGCATTTATTCTTATACCACGGAATTCACGGGTTTTTCATTATTATTACATTTTATAACGAATTAAAAAGTTATTAACAAATACTTGAAATCAATTAGCAAAATCATACTATTTTCAGCAAAATTTATGAAGCTTTATTTATATTCTACAATAAATTTCATTTAAATTGCCAGAAAGAGATTTAAAACATAAACTTATCTCTGTTACACAATCACAGTACCAAAATATTGTAACTCTGGCTCTAATAGTAACCCTAAAGAAATCGGCCAAATTTGAAACCTTTAATGACAGAATCTCTCACACAAATTCTTATCAGATTTATTATAGACTTTAAATTTTGTTCTAATTCTCTTTTACTGGATGCTGTTAATACGTGAATGCGAAAGTTAAGTTTTAACAAAGACATTTTTCAAAAGTTTTTTTTTTTTTTGCATATTATGTGCCCGGAACTTCTGAGATGAACTCTGCTGAAAGATAATGGAGGAAAAACTACGATACGCAACCGTGTGGCTGCGGCGCACATCTTTCTTTTTTATCGCGAGTATTACTATTTACAAGGATAAATTCGGCGCAACTGTCCTTGAATCGCGAACAGGGAAGTTATTCCACACACTCACACACAGGAAGAGAAGGGAGGGAAAAAAAAATTCCTCCGCGCAACAACTCCCAGAAGTACGCGCGTCGCCGTCTACATTTTTTTTTTCTTCTGCCCTTACGTCGAACTACATAAACAAAGAACAACTAGAGCCCTACACTTTGCCTCCCCAGAAAAAAAAAAAAAATAAAACTTTTTTTAAGCTGGTGTTGAGATTTTTTTTCTCCCTTGGATCTTTTAAGGCATTGGATGCACTGATTTTTTATTCCCATTCATTTTAATGAAAAAATCTGAATGAAATATTTATGTATGTGTAATTATTATTATTATTTGTTTTTTGGTAATGAAAAATGATAAGCGGTAATAATTCAACGAAAAGGAATGTCTACAATAATTGAAAGAGGACAAAAAAAAAAAAAAATTTATAAGTTGTTGTTTTATTTTTTAAAAAAAAAGTGTTTACGTAGGAAGAATTAATTAAAATTGTATCAAAAGGTAAACAATCGGGAAAAGTGTTTTCATTCTCAAAAGAATTTATAACCGATAAAAAATAATAATTACAAATATTACTATGCTTAGACTCTACATTAAATACTTTACGTTCTCTTATCAAATTAGCATTCATTTAGAAACGAATTACGCTTCTATTTTTTCATCAGTACGTCCACAACACGTAGTTTTTAATTATTTAAATATTGCCTTAAATAAATAATGAAGAAAAAAATAATAATTAAGTTTATAAAAGCTACACACTGAAACAACTGAATACATTTTCAAAATATTTTTTTTCCTAAGACGGTTTTTCTTTCTTTCTGTATTTTGGAGTTCATTTTAACGTACCTAATTATGTTAATTTCGTACCTTCAATTTCCTTCAAACATCTAACATTGTTATTGTACTCTAACTTGTATTGATGAACGACGTGTGTCTACAAGAAAAACTAAAATAATATAAATTCCCCACAAAAATAAATATCCGTAATCAAGGTTAGATTGCCAAAACCAACAAAATTTGAAATGTACTGAAAATATTTAGAGCAAAAGGTTACCCTTTTTCAATCGAGTAGCAGATTAAAAATAATTCATCGAGTTTAAAATTCAAGGAATATTAGTATTTTCGCCATTGTGTTCACCTATGTAGAACACAATCCCTACAGACCAGAAAAGAAAATAAGGGGGGAAATGAAAAAAAAAAAAAAACTTGTGGGAATTATCTTTTCTTTCAAAAATTGTCTGACCTGCTCCTGGGATTGTGAGCCTCGGCGTTAGTAGAGTGAAACTGAGCGGAACCCGGATTCACAGAGACCTAAAAAGCGCGGACCAAGTAAGCCACATACTAAAGAAAAGCAATAACAGAAGAAAAAAAACAGGCTCACGGAAGAATTCAACGCAAAAGAATGAATGTCAAGAGAGCTATTTGTCCGTTTTCTCCTTATTTTTGAAACTGTAGCTTAAAAAACAAAGCGATATGCCGAAATTAAAGTAATTTAACTAAAACATGAAATAAAAGTGAGATCGGAGTAGTTCTGTGAATATAGTTCGTAAATTTCTAAAAAAATAAAGTTTTAATTAGTTGCTTCCCCATTTTACGAAATGTAATTCAGCATCCTCCACACACAACAAAATAGCGAGATGATTGACATTTAATTAAATTCACTTGGAATTCCGATGCTAATTTCTTTTCCTTTTTTTATTTTCACTTTGTCCTCTTTTCTTTCTTTACTTTTTGCAGACATGGTAACTTTTAAAGAATGCATCGATAATCTTGTATCTTAATTCCGAAAGTTTTTAACACTTAGAATAAAATATCTTATTTTAAAAAAATTAATTATATTAATTTGATGACAGTATCTTACATTTATATATATAATTCATGCAATATTTCATATATCTTCAGCTTTGATGGTAGATTATTTTATTGCAAAAAATTCAGAGATATACGCATTAATATTATTAAGAGAGTATTGTCGAAATGTGATTAAAGCATTAACAACTATAATTACTAACAAAATCCCAGGAAATATCCCTTCGTTATAGTGATTTTGGCCATTGCATGCGCAATCAAAGTACGATTATAATGTAGCTTTAAAAAATTTTTACTGACAACGAACCTCTACTTTTCCTTTTGGATTACGAAATTCCGTTCGTGTAGCAAGAACGCACAAATTTTATATATATATAAATTTGTTTACTAAAATATAACTACAATAATCCTCCAAAAAGTGTTTACCTTGTGTAGTACAAACCACGAACGGAAGTTAATGCCATAAACATTTCACACGTAATTATTTCTTTATAAAACTAAAATCCCTTGTGAGCAGATATCTCTTCACAAAAACCTCTATATTTATTCTTCACTTGCATACTAAATCAAACCCTTATTTAAGCGGGAACTTTAAAAAAGAAAAAGAAAAGAAACTGCCCTAGAATTACGTCAAAACACGGAATCATCTGAAATTCCGAAACTGACTTACGCATCTACATTCCGTAAGCCTGAGTTCAAACAAGTACATTCCTAAAGCCCTGGGCTCCAGCTTCTCAGCAGGGGAAGATTCGGGGTCCTTGTCCTCTACGTCCACACCTAGATCACCCCTGACCCCCAAGGTAGACTACAACGTCCATTTCGTTTGTTTTGAACTACACTTCCAACCCCGCTTATCGGTCATAGAACTTTGTTGGGCAACTACGAGGGGTGACCTCAAGAAAACCCCCCTTTTTCCTGCAGAGACCCCGCTGTTTAAACTTAATGAATGGCTTCGGAAAACCCCCAGAAGTAGCATGTCCACATTCTGGAGGGAGATTCTGCCGGCCCCTCACAACTTCCTGGGTTGGAAAGTCATGTCATTGAGCTTTTGCACCACAAGCTAAGAACAATAACAAAGAGATCTAGTTGGTAATCAATAGGATGCCCCTATACATTCGGAAAAGCAATTTTAAAGATGCTCTAAGGTAAACAAACAGATGGAACTCTAGAGAAAGGCCTTTAAGGCAATATCTGTTCGATCTTACATGCAACTTATCCTGAAATAAATAATAGAAACTGAATAATAATTTAAATTGAGAATTATTACAAGATAGCTTCCTGCAACATGGAAGATGCCACTAAAATGGGGTTCAGAAAAACTTACTTTCACACAATAAAATGATTTTTTTTTAAATAAAAAAATACAATTATCTCTTTTCAATTTCACATGTCTTATAAAATAATCTAATGACGAACAAACTAAATCAGAAGATACATGATCTAAGCTACTTTGTTTGTATTTCTGTTCAATCATAATTATTGAAAATTGACGAAGTTCCATATGAATAACAACTAACTATAGAGTGAAAATAATCGATGTTTCAATACTGAGAATATCTTTTAAGAATTAAAGCTATCAACTGTCACACACACAAAAAATAGTTATAAATTTATTTCATCCGAATTTAAAATTAATCTAAGATACGTAAACAATCTAAAACGGTTGAAACAATCTAAAACAGTTGAAAAAGTATGATATATATTCAGTGGCATAACGTACACTCCCTGCAACCCCCGCATTGCGGGGGAGCACAGGACTCTAGGTGGCCCAAAGCCTGATGTTATGGTTTTGCAATCCTTTTAAGATCCGACTTTGCAGGGGGGCCTTAATATTTTATGTTACGCCACTGTATATTTCGACCAATATTCACTTATTACTTCATACAAATTGTACATGACAATTGTGTGAATAAATGTTATCGGGTTTATCCATGGTTAATTTTATTTATATTTCCATTGATATTTATTTTTTCGTTAATTATTATAAGCGCGTATTGTTAAAAAGTCAAGGAATTGATCCCTAGTTATTTCCAAAAGTAGTATGTCAGGATGTCTCGTAACTGAGTCCCTACGCTACGGTATCGATAACGTTTGTAACGGTTCAACTCTCAGAATGATACTGTTCATCACATTTCACAAATACTCACTTTGTTGTAATCGATTATTGTACATCTGAGGCTGGTTGGCAGGCCCATAGGGTGTGGCGTATGACAAACCATTGGGACTAGGGGATTCGGGTGTCCTGGAGACAGCAACTGAAATCGTAAAGGAGTCAATCAATCAGAGATGACCACTGACCATTTTAGTTACACATACGTTAACCACCACCGATGAGAGAGTCTGCATACATCCCCCAGTCACACACACATTTATGAAGCTGAATCGACACCAGTCGTGAACAACGAGTGATAGGTATGGGAATGATGTGGGGGGATTGGGAGTGATCAATGTTCATTCACACAAATGAGACAGAGTTGCAAATGAGACGATGACATATATGGGATACTTTCATTCTTCAGGATAGTAATATAGCGAATAAGCGCAAATAACATGACAGTAATGGGAATTTTATATTCTTAAGGTGCGCTGAGAGACGATGAAATGTTGGAGAACATTTGGATATTAATAAAGAAACATGAAACCCGCCACTATGAATTCAATATCTAAATCCCGCGTCTGCATTAAGTACTTCTGTAATCTAGTATGTGATTAAAAAAATACAATATGTTGCAATATACACCATGTTCAGTTACATTTTCAATTCTGGTTAATGTTGTATTAAAGTACAGCGGAACCTCGCATTATGAGTGATTCACATAACGAGCAACGTTTCGAATAAATATTTGGCAAGTATATAGCAATGATGCCTCTTTATTTCTGTTCATGAAAAGTATTGAAGGAAACAACTCTGATCAAGCGTAGGTATCTAGGATGGAACCTTAATTTCTGCATGGAAGCTTTGGAATGAACAAAATAGAAATATGGATACTTTGGAACATACAAGACAGAAATGTTTAGGACTTCATAAAGTCCAATCTAACCATTGAAATCTGATACAGTATAAATATTTTTGAACTTATTCAAAATTTCATAAGGTCCTATTACATTCCTAACGGTAACATTCTAGACCGAAATCGGTTCATACTGCATCTGAAAGAGGAAATCATATATCCTCAACTATCAATAAGCTTTGTAAAGCAATATCCTGGTGGTAAGCTGCGTCAAATATGATGAACAAATACTTTACCAAGAAATGCACTTTCAGAGAAGGATTCTCGTAGCGCATCGAAGCAGAACAGAGAATCTGAGGCAAGATTGATAGAAGTGCAATTCGGCGAATTTATTACGATTCCTCGACACTCACATCTTTTTTTATCTTTCTAGTAATTCTAGATTTTCTCATGTGAAATACGTCACGCGCTCTGGTATCTCGATAAATAAATAAAAATGACAAAAAAAAAAATCGCTCAGTGTTTTCGAACTTTCCTAAAGCTACAAATGCAGTAAGAAATTCATACAGAGAAACACGTATCAAGATTTTATTTTATTTTTTAGAGCATTTACTTTATTTTTCTGGAATGCCCGAAAATAAGATAACGAACAGGTTTAGGAGAGATTTAAAGGAAGCGATCAAGGAACGTGTGTGTGTGTGTGACTTCACGTTCAAAAGCAACTTCAAATCCGAATAATGTTGAATGCCTCGAAAAAGATTTCATCATCTGTCAAAAAATAATAACCTGGTCATCTAATTAAACACACTATCAAATAACAATTCTAAGTTAACAGCGTTAAATAATAACGCGAGAAAATTAAGATAAAAAATATCAAAAGATTATCTAGTCCTTTATCTGATTGTTAAAAGTATTTTTATATGTATATTGTGTTAGAAAAAAAGAAAGAATATGTGTGCCCCGTGAAAATCATACAGCACAAACAAGAAAGCTACCATTTTATAGGAAAATAAATTTTAACTCACAATATCTACTAATTAGAAAAAGTTTGCATCTATCTGAATTGAGATATCTGGTTATGAATTTGAAAATAACTAAACGAGAAAGGGTAACTTTTTTACCTCACAGTTACTAAAAGATTTAAAAAACACAGAGGATGAGTTAAATCAAATAATGCGGTTGGGGGGGAGGAAAGCAAGCAATAACCAAAAACTGTAATCGGCGTGTTTAAAAGAGCATCAAAAAGTAGGTTCTAAATCCCTTTCAAACCCAGATAGCTCTAAAGGCTGAAAACTGTCCATCCATTCATTGCCCATATGTCCAGTAAAAACCGCACGGCAAGATCTAAAAACGTCCAGTCCCCTATGACAATTTAACCGTTAACTTCCGGTTTTTACATAGGGTAAGGAATGAAACCTTTTTGTGGTTGAACCACACAAAACCCCAAATAGAAAAAAGGGGGCTTGGGGGCCCCCCCCCCCTCAAGACTTCTTTTCAAACTGTCCAGGGGAGAAGAATGTGACTGCTAGACCAGAAACTTTTTTTTTCTTTTTTGCCAGCTGGAAACTGGCTATCTATCCCAGTTGGCAATGCTGGGGTCGACAACTCGATTTTGTCAGAAAAATCAAGGGACCAAACAGTTTAAAGAAAATAGATTTCTTTAGATAGATTTCTTGACCCTTGACTGCAAGGAAATGAAAAACAGTTTCTACAGTTGAAACGACATTTATTTAGAAAAGACTATTTTATGTCTCAAAGCTTTGCCCACATGTAAAACTCTAGAAGCGATTTTGCTCTTTTTATGTTGTTTAATACAATGGTGATGCTCGAAATTGGTATAGCTTTGTTCATTCACATTAACCAGTAATTTTTAATATATTTTTCAATGTTCGTGTTGAATAAATTTCTTGTCTACAATGTTAAGACACATATGGAATCACACAAACTAAAATGTGTTTAAAAAATCAGAGGATAAAATTTTTATTGCCTCATCAACAATACCGATTCGATATATGAAAGCGAAGCCCTACAAATGAAATAATATTTGACTTCTCTTATTGCTTTATAAACAATACTTTCTTCCAAGTTACATAATTCGAAAAATATGCGAAGGCGAAGCTTTACAACTGAAATGAAACCTAACTTTTCGACATTACGGCATAAATTCTTTTTTTAAATTTCAGAATACATTTATTTCCAACGTTTCATCAAATCAAGGAGTGATGTCCTTTCAATACCTCGGAATATGATGTTCTTTTACGAGTAATAAGCACAAACATAAAATTTGGATTTTCACAATGCAGGAATGAAGCCATACATGGGATGTTTCACACAGTTGCACACAAAAAGTCAACCACACAAAAATAGCATCTTTGATACACCAAGAAAAGCCGATGAAAGCAGCACTTAAGGGGTTTCTGGAAATGCTTTTTTTTTCGAGTGACTTTATTGTTATATGATATGGAACTAAGCAAAAGAAGATACCAAAATACATACCGGGAGCACCTATAAGTCGTGGTTTTGTTTCTTCATTACTGAGATGGCTGCTGCTACTATCAACATCAGACACACCACTGTCCGCCGGACTGGGAGGTAATGAACCTAAAAATAAACATATCACAATGTTAATACAAATAAAATTCAGATTTTTTTTCGTTTTCATGTACGAATACAAAAATTATGCATGTTAAAATTTACATAAATATTTTACAACCACTCGCCTTTTTGTTGTTGCTTCCAAACAACGCTGTTTTAAATAAAAACTTTAGTTACCCTTACAGAGCCATAGTTTAAAAATTATTTTTGATGAAATTTCGTCACATAATTATTAGATTAAGGTATCCGACTACGTTCGGAACCATGATTTTAAAAAAGCGCATAAAAGGATAATTTTCATGATATTTAGTGTCACTTAGATTAGAATACATGTATAAAATTGCTTTAAGGACATTTTGACAAAAAAAAATTTATTTAAATACAATATTTTGGCAAAAAACTAACTTAGAATAACCTTTTTTCAAAATGTTCCCCTTTTATAAAAAATGCTTCTAAAATAATAATATTTCGCGCGCGCGCTTATACAAAGTAAAGACTTCTCCAGAGAGTCTGAACTATTTTTTATGAAAAATTCCCATTATTTTTAGAATTACAACCAATTGAAATAATTATCGGCGTTTTTTTCTTAAAATTTCTCCCCTCTGTTGTCGTAAAACATGGATAAACCCACTTCTAAGTTATATATTTCAAAAATTTTAATTGAGCCTCTGTACAGAGGTCTGAACTATATACAGGTAAAATATTATTATAATAGAAGCATTTTTCACAAAAGGAGAATATTTTGAAAATGGGTCATTCTATGTTCATTTTTTGTCAAAATATTGTACTTGAATAATTTTTTATTGTAATACTATTCTTAAAACAATTTTATATACATTTTCTAATCTAAGTGACACTAAATATCTTAAATATTATCCATTTATACGCTTTTGCAAAATCACGGTTCCGAACGTGGTCGGATACCGTAATACGTATTATGAAATAATAATCTACACACAGCTATTAATCTAAAATATATAAAAATTAAACCCCTAATATCTATTTGTTCTAATATTACGCAAGTTCTCTTTTCTAATGAGATCATGTAATATGTTTTATAATGAGTATGTATGTAATATAATATCTCCAACCTAATATCGTAATATCACCAAAGTGGTATGATAACATCACCAACATGGTATCATAATATAACCAATATTAAGTTTCCTTACGTACAAGTGTTCCTTAAATACACGTGAACTGTTATGTTACCTAACCTTTTACCTAGAAGTTTTAACGAAGGGATATATAAGAAGTATTGAAAGAATACCTTATGCATCATCAATATGAAACATCCTTCCCTCAAACGCTTTAATTCGAAGCTCATACAACATAATATGCGTTTTTCAAACCCAATTATTTTCCTATTTAAACTTATAATTGCCTACTGTCATCTGAAGTTTCATGAAACTAAAATAGAGCTCACGTGACTCAATATCAGCTAGCTTGAAGCAAGTTAATAAGTACAAAAAATGCAATTTGAAGAACACAACTTTTTTTTTTTTTTTTTTTTTAAAGAAAAGTAATTGGGAACATCAGGCTTGCTAATATCATTTTCCAGATTCACCCCCTATCCTTCTTTTCTTTCTTCTCAGAAATAAATTCAGAATGTGTTCTAATTTTGATTCGTCTTCATGGCTGACCTCTTCGCGTATTTCGAGACCTAGAAGGATTTTTGTAATGTTTGTTAAACATCTTGGGAAAAAGAATGTTAACCTCATTTGTCACGCTACATTATGGGAAAGAAATAAAAGGAACGAAAATTACATTATTTTGTGCAAGAATTAATAGTTTTTCAAAAGCAATTTGTTATACAACCTTTTTAAAATGTAAACAATTTGCAAAAACCAAATCAGAGATTACTCCAATTTTTTTTTATAAGGCTAGTTTCAACAATTCTCTTCCCTGTCCAGTTTGTATGTTTTGAATGCTATTCCCTACCAGGAAGAACTAATCAATCACTCATGTCACAGACTAAATCAGACAGGTAAATTATGTGATCCGGAAAAAAAAATTTAATTTTCAGCAACGAACCGTAAAATTCTG
>BMAV01005934.1:1100079-1122199 GCA_019973955.1 Trichonephila inaurata madagascariensis
AATTTAGCTCCCTTTATAATCTAAATATTATATTGCTATATTTACTTAACATATGTTTGGCCCCTGTAGCTTGTATCATTGATACGGCTGATACGGTGGTAGCTACGCCCCTGATCTACAAGCAATTCAATTTGAGTATTAAGTTTAAAAAAAAAATTGGAATTAAAAACCTACTCTAATAATCTAAATATTTTTTTGCTTTCTTTACTTAAGTAAAGCGATATTTACGTTAAAATAACTTAAAGTAACTTTCAAAATCTGCATTTAAATGTAGTTGTATAGATAGATCCACGCGATATTTATTTAATGCAGACATTCATGTTGAATCCTCAACCAAATTTTTATTGTTACACCTTAAGTCTTGTTTAATTTTTATTAGGTTGTGTGTAATTTTATTTAGCAGATAAAACAATTGTAAGCACACAGGAACTCGAGATCTCGTTTGGGTTATTTTCTTTTAAATTTTCTATAACTATATGAAAGAAAAGAAAATTCCTCACTTCCTTTGTGAAGTTGAATTAAGTCCTTATTTTATAGATAAATTTGTTTATAAGTATCGGTACAAAATCATTGGGGCTACAAGGATTTAAAAAAACATTTAGCTCTCGAGTTACAAAACGTTACACTAATATCACTGATTTCAAAGCTTGTAGATTTCTGATTTAACCAAGCCAAGGTTATCTTTTACCAAGACATCCGACATAGTTTCGTTTCATATCCGAAATAAAGAAGATTTATTTTAGAAACCTCAATCGAGAGAAATATTTCCACAGCATCTTCCGTCCCTCCTTTTTTTTATCCTGGATGTTTCCCATCCCATTAGACCCTCTTCCCCAGGATAACCGCACCTGCGATGGGGGTCTTCCCTAACGGTTATAAAACCTTTCCCCTTGCCCCACTTCAAAATCCCCTTTCTCCGTTGTGGGACCCAAAGAGGTTGTTAGCCCCTCAAGGTTAAAAAGGATAGAGGTTCACTGAAGGGTTCTATGGAAGGTTGAGGTCAGGAGAAAGGTCTATCGGAAACGGAGGAGATATTTGTCCCTTACCTCTCTGGAACAGAGTTCAGGGGCGCTGTACTGATCAGAGGTACAAAGGGGTCGAGCAATAACAGATTGGGGTGTAGGTGCTCCTTCAATGCCTCCTATGCACAATGGAAGCCATTTTGGAAAATCAATGCAGTGGGCACGCACAAAAACCTCAATGTGAGATACGTGACCATAAATACAATTTTAAAAGATTCATACTTGATGGAAAATAGGGGCTACTTTTGGAGAAATAGGTATACTATACTGCACTCCTTTCAAACAAGATATTTGAATAGAACTAAAACCGATGAAACGTAACGACATAATACAACAAAAGCTTGATGATTTCATCAAAACATCCCCCTCCATTTATGATTTTGGATGTCCATTAGAACAAACCATTAAATATTGCAAATTTGAGGAAAAAAAGAAATGTATTGTTTAAAAATGGAATATTAGGTCAAAAAATGAAGATGCAGATGCATTAATGACTATATCACAACTTAGTACTCGCTTCAGTACACTCGAGAATCTTATGAATTAATGGCTTTGAAGGAATTTTTATTCAGCAAATTTTAAATTAAGAAAACATTGATAAAATGACGACTTTAATTTCATTCATCATTAAACCCAGTGGATATATCGTTCAATTATTTCAACCAAATTTTTAAAATACAGCCATAATTTTCAATCCCACGAGATTATTTTGAACATTTTATTAACACAAGGGAAATATGTATATAAATTATAATATACACAAGCACGAACTTTCTCTCTCTACTTAAACTTCCTGTAAAAAAATATAATTCACCGTGATGAAACAAAGCATCAAATGCGTGTTGAAAAAAAAGAAATACGATACACATATATAAAAAAATTCTCTCCTTTTCCTTAGAAAGGGGACAGAAATAGGATTCCTTCCCAGCGAACAATAACAGCCCGTACACGAAGGGAGAAATCTTGATTTTTTTTAGGCCCTCTAAAAATCTAGGTTATACACATCCCTACCCCCACGGGAATTCTCTCCAGTTCTAGATCCGGACAAGAGGTTGGGACAAAAGCCTGTTTTTAGGGTACGGGGTAAATGGCTGAGTGGGACAAAAAAATGTGGAACCTGGGACAAATGACTTCATATCAGGTTTACAGGTCGATTTTAACTGCAAATACACTAACCTAACCCCAGCAAAAAACTACAATCGAGATCATCGTTTACTATGGGTAGCATCTTTTCCACCACACAGGTATTTTTTACGCACTTTTTATTGGACACATGCATCATAAAGGCCAACAAACTTCTTACTTCCCTCCTTTCCAAATATTTCCCGATCAAGTCTGTCTTCCGATTGTGAATGAAATGGTGAGGGGAAATTTCTTAAGGCTGTCTTCGGTTAATGTTAAAGAATAGGACCAAAATTTGGAACATTTTTTCACATATAAAAGAAACGAAACATTAATATGATATTCTGGCTTCACTATCCTTAGAGAGCAGAATTTTTTATTATACTTCCCGTTTTTAACAGAGTTCATTCCTTTTTTCTGGTATAAAATGTGTTTCGCGCTTTTTGTCCTATACCGTAATGTTAAATGAGCTATGCCTTCACGTATTATAACAAAAAAGGAAGTATTCAAAGGAAATATTTTGGCATTTTTAAAAACACTATATTGCTAACAGAAGTATGAGTTATAATATTGCAAATATCCATAGAAACTGAGGCATTTTTTTCTGTCTGAAAATGTGCTTCGCGTTTAGTTCAAGATCTCGTACTTTGACCGAAGACAGCCTTAAGAACATTTGAAAATCACACGTAACCAATTGGTTTTTGTATTTATCAATAATATGCGACATTCATAGCTTTCCAATACTTTTAATTCGAGAGCAAATTTTGAGATTCATTTGTAACTGCCTATGTTATGGATTCATTCACTATAGACAACAGTAATGAGTCCACACACAAATGACTTAATTCAATAAAGGGAGCCTCATTTTTATATAATTGCGATATCGCTAGGTCGAAGGCCTCATAATTGCACACACTTATCAAATGGGAAATAAATGATTATGTTTGACAAGTGCAAATAAAATAAAAGGAAAAAGAAAAGACTTTCAGGGCCGAAATAAAAAAAAAAAAGAATCCTATCTCAGATCGCACCAATCCTATTCGTGTATTTCCGAGGCACTTTTAGGGCTTCAAAAATTTCACCGCTTCAATTGAAGAGAAAGTATGTAGCCTTCATAACTTAACCCATGGTGAAGTGAACCTGTTGCAAGAGGCCTAAGAAAGGGGCTTAGCCTCAAGGAGCTTGCGAAAGCAAGTTTTTATTTTTTCCTTCGCTGAGAATTCTCGCAACTCTTCCGATTTGTTTCACTGAAAAATCCAGCTATTTTCGTGAAAACGAAATATTCAGTGAAAGGTCATTCAGAGTTCAAATCGCCCTGGACATATCCTTCGATATCAGTGGTTGTCAAGAACAGATGCAATATTTTTTGCACTATATTTATATACATTCTGACAGCTCTAGTAAACAAAATGCAAGCTCGTAAAAAAATTAGAAAATGAGAATCAAGAAATATCGAGTATCCTTATCGCTTATAATAGCGGTGTTTTTAAAAGTTTTTTCGAATCTTCGAAAAATATATTGATGGTTTTATAGAATGTGAGCAGGCAAATAGGTGTTTATCAGCTCTAGAAAGAAATTATAATTCATCATAAATTTATTCAAAACACAATTTCGGTACACAGCTTTTGCACTAAGTAAATTATGACAATTTATTCTTTCTTGCGACTTAATGAAATACTTTTGTTTTTCAAAGAAAGAACATCATGTTTATGTTGAGAAAATGAGTTGACTTTACGATTGAACGATGGAGAAAGATTTGTTTTTCAAACAATACTTTTTGAATTTGGCTCAAATAATTTTAAACATTTTCCTTCCAACAAGTACTGTATAAAAACTGTGGTATACACACACAATTGGGACTAAAAACTCGGCTTTTTTATACATTGGTCTAACACACACACATTCCACACAACTATACAATCAAACCAATTTTTTAACTCCCAACAAGGAACATATAAGTGTAAATAATGAGCCTATTGATCAGATCATTCACTTGCAGTTCAAAACAGCGTGAGTGTGAACTGTGTACCCTAACCTGAATTCTATTTCACTCCTCCCCCCTCCCACCAAGATACTTTATTTTCGGCCGTAGAACCTTGCAGCGATATGAGCACTGTTTTCGCATTTCTAGCAAAAATATTGGGGCCACCGTATCAACTACCTTTTGTGATATCTACAAAGGGGTCTTGCGACCCACTTTTGGGGGGAGGTCAATTCATTTGAGGGGTGTTATGCTAGGGAGGTCTCTTACCCCCTCAACAGGAGGTCATCTGAACAAGTGGAAAAGCGACAACAATATATAGCAAACAAGCGGAGATTTGAGGTAGACGTAGATTTTTCTTGGGGGTGAAAAATACGGATGGAATGCATCATTGGGGGAAACTTTGAAATAAACAACATGATATATATCTTCAGAGTGGGGACATGTCACTTGTTGTTAGCTGTAACATAACTCCTGATGTAAAATCCCCCTGTTTATAACCATTTCCGAGTTGTGTGTGTTTTTTTTCAAAGATCTTAATACATATAGCGTATGGAATTTGTGCATGTGCGTATTGATGAATCGATTTTTAATCTCAAAACATATAATTCGTAATACTAATCTTCCAGTTACTATTATTCCAAAAATTTTAAACCATATTTATTAATTTGTGTCAAAATATTTAGAATTGATACGTTCAAAGAAAATATATAAATTGGAACCAACACACAATTTCTTTTCTTTTTTTTTAAAAAAAAAAATCGAACAATATTTCAACAGTAAAAATTACATTAAAATAAATAATAATCCAAAATAATGAATTTTTAGTGTATTAATATGTTAAAATTTAAAAATGTCAAGGCAATATCGAAAAAATGACGCTTTACGAGTTTTTAATAAATTCTGAAAAATATTGCTTTTTTTAATAATAAATAAATGTAAAACAAACCCTTTGATGATCCTAAGAAAAACTTTTTTTAAAACATATTCGCAACTTTTTCACGATGAATAAACTAGGTTAACTTAAATTAGAAGATATTTAATCAATTTAAGTTAAAAATAAAAGAGAGAAACAAACGTTGTTTACCCACGTGTGAGGACCATTAAACAGATCACAAAATGAGCTAAATTCATGTGGTTAAAATAATGTAAACCTTGTACTTATTTCACGGTTGAAAGAATAGATATTATAGTTATATGTTTCTTTCTTCTTAAAACAGCTTCGATTTTACTCTTCCTTTTAAGTCCATTTGCAACATAGATTAAGTTGTTCCATGTGAATGAGATTTTTTGTTCTTTGGAGCGTTTTTTGGACCACACTCGTTAAGCTAGCTACTTTGGGAATTGCCCTACAAACATAATTTGAATTTGATCATCCAACATAAGAATTCAACCGACTCGGTAAACATTTTAAGCTGTTAATTCATTCATTAGTGAAATTTAAAAACTTATTTATTCTATTTTGTAATACTTCATCATTTATTATTTAAAATCCTTTTCAGATGTAGTCCATATGTCCAAACAACGCTTATATTGTGTTTAAAAATAATTATGAATTCAAATTGAAAATAATGCCCATCAAAATAAGAGAAAAATTTAATCGAGAATAATAAACATATCAATTTAGTTCGAAAATTCATCGCTTCTAACAATCAAATACAGTGGCGCACACAAGGGGGGGGGGTTGTCCTAGGGGTCCGGAGACCCCCCCATGGCCCTTGATTTTTTTTTCGATTGGTTATAATCCTATGTATATAGTACGTAAAATTTAATAAGTATGTTATTAATAATTAATTTAATTAATTAATGCTAATTACTTATTCAACAGTTAATTTTGTATTGTTTTTGTTCCCGAAAATCGACAAAATCAAAAGAATATGTTGGACGGCGTATTGGTGCATGATACCAAAATGGTGGACTTTCGACCCTGGAACCCCCCTTTGAAAATTTTTTGTGTGCGCTACTGATCAAATAACATACATAACTAGAATCAAGTTTCTGTGAATCATTCAAACTTTTACTAAACCTTCAAAAATAATAAAGAAATAAAAAAGTAGTAAAAAAAGTAAAGTTAACAACCGATTACAAATGGTGCTATATATGTACCTATCAAACACACCGAAAAAGCATTACGCTTTAAAAGAGTAATTGAAAGTTGTAGAGAAAGAAAGCATGAGATAAATATATGGAAAACAGGGGGGAAAAAAACACCGCGTCATCTTTCAGGTAAGTGAATTTAGGCTTTAGCTCCTCCATCTTTTTTGAGAGTTGAGTTTTTTAAACTAAATAAATCCAAAATCGTCTGCTTCTTCAGAAGGCGCAGGGTCATTCAGCGAGCCAGTCTGCTAAACGTAGAAATGACTGTCGGAATCCAAAGGGGGAAGGAGGGGGATATTGTCATAAGAAGGGGGAAAAAAGGATTGTCCTTGAAGAAGGCTCCTAGCCCCTCACACCGCTACCCATGAAGAGGCGAAGCTCTTAGCCAATCAGCGGAGGCGCGTGTTATGCGACTTGCGCCAGCGCGGCCATTCCCCTTTTCCATTGCAGCCTTGAAAATGTCTCTCTGCCTTCAGAGCACGCAGATAGCGGTAGTTACGACAGAGTTTTAGGATTTGGCGCCAAATCTCCAGCAAAGAGGCACCAAAACACACTCCCGTTTCGGTTTCCTGTTCCCTAAATCCCCGCTGTCTCAGTTTTTTCGGTTTGTTTTGTTTTCGATTTTGGTGGAATATGAATTTAAAGCGATTAAAAAAACGCTGTTCAATGTTTGTTTGCACATGTTGGTCGCGAAGTTAATATAAATAAGGAGAGTAATTTTTATTTTTGGAAATTAAAAGAGAATAATAATAATTACATACGCGCGAGAATGTGAGTTAACTTCCATTTCAACAAATTTGAAAAATTTTGGGATAAATTCTTAAAAAAATAATTTAAAGTATTTTACAATACAAATGTGTATAATGGAGATAATTCTCTCTCTCTTACAGACAACATGCATTTGCATAAGTGTCACAAATTATTTAATTACATAAAAAGGAGAAAGTAAACTTTATGAAGGAGTTAAATATAATGAGATACGAAACAAGAAAATAAATAGTAAAGATTATAAAAGAGGAATAAATTTTATATTACAAGAAGACATAATTATAATTCCAAAAAACAAATATTTAAAAAAAATTAGCACAAAGCTTAAATAAAATAACGCAACACCTTACGGTTATATTTATTTGATGTAAATCAATTCACTTCAATATTCTCAAAGACTTCTGATAGCTCAGTATTTGTATCCATAAATTTTTCAGTTAAAAGATAAAAGGGGTTACATCCAAATTACCATTCCAATTAATGGGCAACTTTACATATATAAATACAGATTATATATTTCAGAGGGGAAAAATACCTTTTAAATAACTGCATTTATTTATTAAAAATTTTAATCTATCTTAGAATCAACACGAAACGATCAAATATTAAGAAGAAGGAAATACACTACATTTTATATTTTATGGAAAAGATGTCTGACAATAATCTTCGCATGGATGCTTCTTTGTTTATAATGGAACAAAGAACTTCCATTGTTATAAAAACAGAATGTCCCTATAAAAATGTGCTCGTTAACTAGAAATGTTTTCATGGAAAGCCGTTTTCTTCTTTTGGTTGGTAGCTTGATTTAGGGGTTGCTGCTTTCTACATCTGTTCCGCTTGACTGTTCTGCATTGCCTAATGGAAGAGGATAACGACTTTGAAATAGTAGACGGCCCCTCAAAAGCTCACTAATACGAACGTGTTCCTCACCTTTTGTTTTGACGCTTTGGAATAGGCATATGCTAGACGCATTTCCGATTCACGAAGTGTTTGTCTTTTCTGTGAAAACTCGTTTATTCCTTTGAGAACGTGCTTCATTTGGAACATATGATGACAGGACCACCAATTCGAAACACATGACGACAGGACAAATCAATTCGAAAATTTAACACAATGGAACAAATCAATCAAACGTTGTTTGAAGCTTTTGTGTACAAGAATAAGTCTCAGAAAGAGACAGTGGAGATCTTTTTTTAATGTAGGGACATAACATTTCTTTCGCAGATTTCTAAATTCAAAACGTTAATTAATCAAAAAATGGTTCCTTTGTATACTTAAGACCTGTTTATAAATGTTACGAAAATATTTTATAACAAACATCGATAGATTTAAGAAAGAGAACGCAGTTTTTCTTTTGTTATGTTTTTGTTTTAAATATTTCTATGTTTATTAAGACAACAACAAAAAAAAACAAGACTTTTTTTTTCATTGGTATATTTAAAATAATTTTTATACACAACAACATCCTCATATTCACTGGTGTTTTTTTTTATTATTATTTATTACTTTCAACTCAAAAAATCTTTTTTTCCCCAATAAAAGAAAAGCAAAAATCTATACGTTTGAGTTTAGCTTTACTTTGTACTTACAAAAAGGATGTATGATTAATAAAAATTTGGAAACAAAAACAAGAGCCAAAGTTGGCGCAAAATTTATGAGCCAAGCGATCCTAATAAACAAGGCCAACACGTTTGAAAAAATGTGGGGAGGTTGGGGAAAATCCTGTTTTCTTTCAAGGTAATAATCAAATGCTGGTCTTGAGAGAGAAAAGAGTGCATTAGCACATTCGGTAAGAAATAAAAATATTTTTAAAAAACAGCTAAGAAGGGGGAGGGGAGGGGGAGTATTGAGATCTCGACACGAGGAGTTCATGTTGGCAAGAGTGTTAAGATACTTCCGAGCTTTCAGATTGGCGTAAACAAAACACAAGCCAAATCTCTTTCGAGGGGATTGCATAAGCGTACGGCATTGACTTTGGCACGATACAGTTGTGTTACGTTTCGAGAATTATTTAATGCATTCTACTTAAAATGTCCTTCGTGAAAGAGTCTCTACTATTTAAAAATGAAGCGGTTTGAATCTTTTCAAATCCTGATAAGATATAGTAACTTCGTTGCAAGGTGTAACACCGCGTTCTTAAGCTTCGTTCATATTTTAAACCAACAATGTTTTAATCCCTAATCAATTAAGGTAAAAAAAACTGAAACAGAGAGCTTGTGTATATATTTAATATATAAAATCGTTATAATACACACATGACTATGTTGATACAGGGAATAATATAAATTTTTCCGAATATTTTTATTTATTTACATACATTCAAAGTATAAACCTTTTTATTTTCATTTGAAAGCTTTTTCAATTCAGTTTTTACCTAATAAATGCATTATAATAGTATTTTATATCTGCGAGATAACTTAAGAGTTTTTTTGATGCTGCCTAACTCGGTTGTGCAATTAGAACAAAGAATTGTACGATATTTAAAAAGAGAATGCTGATGACATTGATGAGAATATATCACAGATGCTAGTCAGTCATATTTCTTTTTATCATTAAAAACGAGAAAATTTCTTCTCCGTAATTTTACTTTTCTATTTAAATCAATGGCTTGAAGAAACGTCTATCTCTTCATCTTATCAATGCAGTGTTTACATGAAAGCTATTCGAAAACATAATTCTGGTATCATCTTTCCGTTCTGTGGAAGGTGCTGACAGAAATGCGAGAGAAAGGACCTTTTCAGTTGAGTCAGTTTTACAGAAATAGGTAGAAGTTTCCTGGAAGACCTGCACTTGATCTTTCACCCGAGTCGACCCACCGAATTTCAAACGACAGATCTCTGGCTCGTTTCTTTTTGTTTTCTTAAGAAGAGGTTATTGGCAGAGCCCACCGGAAAAATTATGAGCTCACGAAGAAGTAGAAAGTGTGAAGGTAGCTATTTCAAAATACATTGTATCTTTTTGGGCGAGTAAGAACCTATTTTTAGAGAAGAAATATTTTTTTAAAGGTGAGATTTAGTTTTTTTCTTTTCTTTCTGAAACCTAAGGTCTTTCGGAGCGTTAAAAGAGATAAGAACAAAGTATTGAGTCATGTGTGCATATATATATATATATAGGCTTATTCTCTATACTTTTTTTTATAACAACCGTGAAACCAGTGAGTAAAATTCAATAATATAACCATAACATCATTTAAAAATGTATTAATGCAAAAGTCCAATAAAACAAAAGTTGATTGTTCCTAAACTGGAAATTTTCTAAGCATAATTTTGGTACATCGCAGAAAGAGGTAAAATTTCACTCATTATTAAATTTATTTTTAAACTTCGAAAAATTTATTTCTGAAAAGAGAGTTCTATCATTCTGATATTTAATAAACTTCCATGTTATTTTTTAATTAAATTTTAGCATTTGCTTCATTTTGTATGTTCAAAAACTTCAAATGATTATACGATATAATATTATATAACTGTAATATATATTGCACTCATAACTGACTATAATATATATATATATATATATATATATATATATTACACACATACACAGTCAGTTATGTAATTTCTGGGGATCGATACTGGTGCCTTGGAGTGTGAATGACAGGGAAAGTGTCATTACCTGTAGCATGTGGACCGTACATGGAGGCAAGTGTGTAGGGCAATCTCTGTGGAGACTGTTGAAGTATGTTCTGGAGTAGGGTCTTGGCCTCCCTGTCCATGTTCTCTGGGGAATGCAGAAGAGCCTCGGCCACGATTTCCTGGTCGCGAGGGTCACCACGGGTACTGTCGCAGCTGTTGTCTACTGAAACCAAACAAACAAATACAAATGTTTACTAACCAAATATATTATGTCAACAAACAGATACAAATGTTTACTAACCAAATATATTATGTCATACACTTAACAAACAGATATATAATTAATTATACATGCTTTATACTCATATATAATATACCTTCTACCTTTTCACAAATAAATAAACAAAGAAATTACATAATTTTTTGTGGTCAGTGGCGTACACACAAGAGTGCGGTTTGAGGATAGAACCCCCCTCCCCTCATAGACCTTAAGAACTTTAATTATAAGCATAAAGATTATACCTCGGAGATTTCGTCTACGTGTTTTTTAAATATACCCTCCTCCATAAAAGTAGTTTGTATATACCACTGTTTGTGGCTGCAGCCAGTGGCGTAACGTACACCCCCACATTGCAAGGGGGGGGGTTGGGACTCTAGGGGGCCCGATTATTCTCCGTTACGCCACTGGCTGCAGCACTATCTTTAAATAACTCCACAAGTATAGTAAATTTTTACAAATACACACATATAACTTCCACGACACCAAAATTGTTTTATTATAGTTGTAACAAAAAAACTTTGCCATTCCCTTTTACAAAGATTATATGCCCTTTCTAAGACGTAGAAGGAACCCACACACACAATGTATGGATATGCACACATACAATTTAAATAGTCAAAAGGGGGAGTGTCTTTGTTTATGGAATGGTTTCATTATTTTCAAAAAGCGTTACGAAAATCAATTCGTTTTTCTCTGTTTCCCTTAGAAAAATACCGAGAATATATTATTAAAGCATTTTAAAACGTATTATTTTTAATGATTCATATATCCCATCTCATAAATATTGTTTTACAACAGATAAATGTATAATTTCATTACGTATTTAGACAAAATCAATTAATTTATAATTCAAATAATGCGTTTAGATGAAAGCACCGCTAACTCTTTCTTTAAATTAGTTAAGCTTTTGCTTAAGACATCTATATCTGAAATGAGTTTTCTCAAGAGAACTTCGAACTTTGAAACACGTTTTCCCATGACTCATTCTTTTTACCGAAGTTTTACTACGAACAAATCGCTGATGTTATCTCAAATATAAATATTCTTTCGAATACATACACATTCCCGTAAGTCCCTAATTCTTTATTTAACATTTCTTCCCATTCCACTTCCTAAACAACATAGTTTCCACGCGATCATTTACAGTAAGAATAAGCAGAAATAACATCGAGAGATTTCCCTCCCACAAAAAGAGAAGGGAAAAGATCACAATCTAGCGGGTTAAAGGTTCCAAACGATAAGCATTTTCACCTCCCCCAAAACCTCCCCTATTTCAAACATGCCGCTTCCTCCTCCGAAATATCAACAAACTGATACCGAAGAGCAGGGGTGGAGGCAAGCACTGTTTCTAAGTTCACCAGACGATTGATAAAAGGAAGTTCTTCCTATTAATAGCAACCATTTCCGACGGCATTGCTCTCATAATTCTACCCCTCTCCCCCAAACGTATAAATGAACTCGGAGACGTGTTCTCCATTCGCAATGTGGTGTGGGGCCCGGGTCCCCAGAGGGCCCCTCCCTTCCCTCTTTTCAGGACGTACCTGGCGGCTAAAAGAAAGTGAAATGGCCCCTTACGTTTGATTTCGAAAGTGAAAGTACAACCAGAAAAGTTGCGCAAATGACAAGAGTACGGCCTCGCCTACTGAATAGTTATGAATGGGCGGGAATAAAAAAAAACATTTTTGATCTGGATGACAGTTTTCGATGAAGACATGGAATCAGGATGATATACGACTAAAAGAATACTAAAAAAAATTAATGTTGCCACATATCCTTTTCCACTTCTTTAATTTATTTGATACGAGTAGGCTTCGGTATGAGTAGCCGTGGGTAAAAAAAATTAGTACGTGTTTGTGGTTTTGATTTCCTGATTTTGTTTTTTATCTTGTTAAGTGATTAAAATTCAAAATTTCTTACATGAACTGAAACGAAAAAAAAAAAAAAATCCGTTATTTAGTAATAAATCGGGGGAAAAAAGTTATAACTCATGGTTTTGTGGTTGAATTTTTTTTTTCTCCAAAACTAAATGGATAATCGAAGCCCATTGATTCGATCCACAAATTTTAATTAATAAACTAAAATGGAAAAATAAATTTGTGTTTACTAATTTGTGAAAAATTAATGTGAAAACATATTCGTATTTGCGGTTTAATTTTATATTACACATATCTAATTTTTTAATTTAAAATTTAAATTTTTAAGCAGTTTATTCTCTTATTTTGAATATTCTCAGCCCAAATGAGTTGATATGGAAATTGTGCTTCATTAAACATCATACAAACTCGTTTTATAATGGAGAAATATTTATGAGTATAACAAAAAAAAAAAAAAAAAAAAAAAAAGAGAATTTTAGAGCATACTTCATGTACAATTTTTCTCTTACTTCACAAACATATCCTCTCACGTTCCCATCTGTAACACCCACTGAAGCGATTTGCAATCAAAATGCTTTTGGGTATAATTGTTTAAAATCTTCCAAGCGTAAATGAGATCACTTTATCTTTGTAAACAATGCTTCATTTTAAATATCAAATTTCAAGTTTCATTGTTAATCAAATGTAAACTTTTTTTAAAAAATGATTCCCATATAATAACAAAACGTTACTTCGTTGATATCGTTTCCCAACATACATATATTTGATGAACCGGGTAATAATTAAAGAGAAAAATATTTACTTTAAATCACTTTTCAACAGTGGTAACTTTTTTGGAAGGGAGTTCATTTTAAAAACACGTAGACGAAAGCATGGAGGCGTAATCTTTATGCTAAAAATTTCAAATCTGTTGGTGTCTGGCGGGTGAGTCCCCAAACCCAGCCTTTGTCTACGCCACTGATTTCAATAAGGTTGACAAATCAATGAGTAGTCAAAAATTAACTATTCAATTCACTTCAGTAAGAAATCAAGATTTATTTTAATTAAGATAATTCCATCCTTCTCCTCTTTTAATCATCTTTTTTGTCCAGTGTATTGTAAAACTTGAAAGCTATGCATTTTTTTTTATGCATGAAGAATTGCATTCCCTAAATGTGCACATCTACAGAAACCTTTTGTTGATACATCTTTTATTAAATTTCATTTAGCCGTTTACTAGAGAGAAAAATTATAACTCCATAAAAATGATGTCCATGATAAACGCATTGATATTTCGTTTATTGCATCTGGCATACCTCTGCATCCATTTCTATGCGCATAATAACAACAACATTATCGTTTATCAAGCATAAAAAAGCTTTCAAGCTGAAGAATCTACTTTTAGACCTATTTTGCATACAAACAATGCATTCGACTTGATTTGTTTTCAGAGGAGTTCTCAGAAAGAACGCATTTATTATTTTAACCAATTTTTACAGATGACTGGCAACAGAGTATGTAAACAGTGCCATAGAATATGCACTTTCAAATTCACTTGCATTTTCTACATAATATTCACAATCTTTCTTTAAAAAATCATTGGTTCCCATAAATTTTTAATTTTTAATACATTTCATTGAATGTTAATAAGACAGGAAGAATTTTTTGAAATAATTTGAGACTAGCGTTTAAAAAAGGGTGCAGATTGCAACTCGACGCAATAAATAAATTACACAAATCTATTCAAGATTTTATTTCACAAATAAACAACAAGATAGTTATTTATGATCCATCGAAACCCCCTTCAGGTAAACGCGCCTAGTTTTAGACCTATTTACATACACACACACTTTTATTTGTTTCAGTAGGCCTAAGAAAGAAGACATGCACATGTTTCATTGCGACCATTTTGAACAGACGACTGTTAACATAGTGTGTAAACAGTTGTGGCCGTAGGAGTTGGCAGACTCGAGGACAGGCCAATCAACTCCCCTAGTGTCACCTTGAGGATCACTGTCACTGTGAAGGCCGGGGGAAAAAAGCAAGGTGCTTTGCCTAGGTGATTGGATTGCGTCATTGCAAAGCCTTTGTTCTCTCTGTCCAGTATCTGGGCACCTGGCCAAATTGGATAGAAGGTTTTTTATTGGTGCTGCTGGGACGATGGGGGCGGATTAATGTGTCGAGGGGGTGGAAAGGGTCAGTTGGGTTCTCGGACGGGTGTTCGGCCGATTTGTTTCGAATACAATGGAAAGTGGTGTGCATACAGGAAAGGAACGTTGTAATTGGGTTTGTAGTCGTTTTTTTAAAAACGTGTTGCATGGGATGATTTCAAAAGGTAAGAGTGACTGTTGAAAGAAAGAAAAATGCAATTTATATATTTTTTGACTCAAATGTAACAATGGCTTTGGAAATGTGTTTATCACTTTAGTTTTTCAGGATTTATTTATTACGCAGTAATTTCCATATATATCATTCAATTATTAAAATAGTTGGTCAACACTTATAACATCCAGATATATACGACGTGTTTACACTGATTTCGTTTTCTTTCTATTTTAATAATAAAAGAAATACCTTCATCTTTGGTGCAATTATCTGTAATGCATAAAAATACTCAGAATGAAAAATAAATTTTTACTTTTCAAATAAAAAACTAGTCTCAAAAATTTATATTTCTCTCAGCTTTATCTCAAAATATTACTTTAATGGGATCGATTTTATGGTCACATATTGACGGAGAAAATGTTCTGATATTAACATAAATCTAAACTGTTAAATGCTTTGAATGTGTCAGAATTTATCACTTGTATACTTAGAACCGTAAATTATATTAAGGATAATTGTAGGGGCGTAGCTACCGCCGTATCAATGATACGGGACCCCCAAGCTTCAGGGGCCCAAAAATGCGTAAGTGGAAAAACAACAAAACGTTAAGAGGCCGTCCAAAATAGTCCCTAAGGAATTTTGATACAGAGCCCACTCAGGATTAGGCTACGCCAGTGGATAACAGGAAATTTTTTTTAAAGCTAGTTATCTGTCCTAACGTTAACAGCAATATATAATATATCTGATTAAAAAATAATACTTTCTTTAAACAAGTTGTACCTGGATTAATTATTAGCTACACGAAGGCTATTGGCGAAGGACCGCGCAATTTTGAACGACACCTCAGCTAGCATCTCACTCTCTAACCATTCGAATCATATCAAAGTGAGGAATTAGAGCCACCAGAGATTTAGTGCGCATTAGCTCCGATGCATGGCGGGTTTTTTGTGACATCGGATCTCGAATTCACGACTCGACAACGCCGGCCATCAGTTCGAGACCATAACCACTCGGCTACCGCGGCCGATAATTTTTCCCGGAACGCGACGAACAAAAAATTTGTTGAAAAATAAAAACCGAAAAAAAATAATTAAAAATGACGAAAGGAAACAAAAGAGAAAAACATGCATTTCAATGAATATTAAAAAAACAAGCTAACATAATAAGCCAATTAAATCTGAAATAAAAAAAATATAAAGAATAGGTTTTTTTTTTCAGGAATTAAAATGCAAAAAATAACTTTTTCAGGAATATAAATATATGGAAATACATCCTCTTCCTCAAACAGCGTAATCAAGCTATTAAGCGAAGTTCACATTTTACAATAATTCGCTTACGCAATTACCGAGAAGACTATAAATAAATCTCTCTTCAATGTCACTCCGCGAAGAATAGTTTTCCCCAGCACCGCTAGGAGGCGCTCTCTCAGCTGGAGCCTTAATTACCAATTGAGGTGCGCAACTCGCCGGAGGGGAGGAGAAGTGGGGTGCGCCAAGGGGTGAACGTCCGAACGGGATAAAAGAGAAAATGTTCAAGGTTATGAAGAAGGAAACAAGCAGGGGGAAAAATAAAGAACGACTCCGCTCTTATACAATCGATCTTCGTTTGCGGAACTCATCGCAGGTAGCGGAATGTCTTGCTGGCAAAAGGCGATTTAAAAAATTTTTTTTTCTCTCCCCCCCCCCCTTTAACTCTCTTCTCATGTCGCTGGGGGACGACACAGTAAACATGAAAGTTGGGAGTTAGTCTATTGATTTGGACTATCTAATGGTGGGCGTGGGGAGTTTTTAATCAAAAATAAGAAAAAAAAATGAATAGTTTTTTTCGGGCAAATGTGGTTGAAAGGAAATAAATTTTTGATGCTTTCGAAGAAATGATATGATTAAATTTATTTATTTTTGGTTAAAAAATATTGCGATTTTTATTTGAAAGGGAAAAAAATATATATTTTCAATTTTGTTGTTGTTTGGTATAGCATTGTTTCTAAATGAGATTTTTCTTTTTGGAAACTCTTTCATCCGTATGATTGTATTGCTTTAAGAACAATAATTACAACAAACTAATTTAAATCTACATTACAAGGGGGGAAAAAATACGCTTCAGTAAGATAATTGTTTCATTTGGATGGAAAAAAAAAACAATTTCGATTACCAAAAGAATATATATTTCCCAAATGTTTCGATTTACAATTTAATGTTCATTAGTACAGAACGATTTTCAATAATTGTCGGTTTAAATGCATAACTTATTCAGAACATAGTTGCAATATTAAAACGTTATAATACGTTTATTATTAATATTATTGTTGCCATTTTAATATAATAGTACTCTACATATTTTTTATATTTGAACACATTGTATTAGAATGCCTTTAAAAATTAGTTTAAATATAAATATTCCCATTCATAAAGAATTTTCATTTTCACAAGTTTCACTATAAAGTTATGACGCAGATATTTCGCAAGAATATTTTAATTCGATTAAATTTTTATTATTTTAAAAGCAAAATTAATACGAGTTTTTAAAGATTGTTATTGTTTCTTTTTTAGTTAAACTAACCATTCCGGGGCACAAAATCTAAATTAATATTTATTCAACAAATAAAACGAGCATTCTTATGCCATAGAGGTTAAAATCACAATTATATCGCAATGTTTACTGAAATATCTATCTGTGTACACAGATGTAATTCAGGTATACAAAACTAATAATAGAACAGTTGTGTCAGTTGCAAGTTCACTTCTATCAGCAAACAGCGGGCCAAGTTCAACATGGGAACAGAATCTTACGTGTACTTTTTTTTTTTATCCTTTGATCTTTTAAAATACGAAAAAAGATTACTTGCATTACCACTATTTCCCCCTTTATATATATATATTTCACCCTCATTTGAGTTTCAGTCGGGTTTGCAAAAATAATACTTCATCTTTTAAATATGTTGGAAAAGATAATTTTTACCATGAAGAATCCAGATGCATTTTTGCTCGTCATTTATTTAAAAAGTGGTATATTAAACTAGAAATATTCCTTTTAAATTAAAGAGATTACTGTTTTAGCAACTTTATAAATAGCTTTAAGCGAAAAAAAAAAATGCTTCGTAATAGCGAACAGGAAATACAAAGGAAGCGCCCTTGAAAGAGGCAAAGAACAAGCAGACATTTTTAAAAAAAAAGAGGGAAAAAAAACGTTAAAAAAAATCACCCGAGCTGTCTAAAAAAATCTAGCAAGGAAGGAAAGGGTAAAGATAAGACGGTGCATATTATCAAGGCCTAGAAGATAACATTAATCTATTTGCCTAAGCTGATCGACTAACCTACTCCATTTATCACAGATTACCTCACTTTCAAAAGGCACAAATGAAATCGGAAGTTCTTTTTTGAAAACGCGCTTTTAAAGGATGATTCAAGATGGATTTGTTTCAAACGAAATTTATATTTTCTTTTTCACCTTTTTGTTTTTTTAGCTCGTTTATACATACATGTATACGTGTGCAGTAGCGCACACATGAATTTTTCATGGGGGGGGGGGGGGAGGCCAGGGTGGAAAGTCCACCATTCTTGTTGTATCATGCTCCTTTTGATTTTGTCGATTTTCGGGAACAAAAAACAGTAAAAAACTAATTATTGAATAAATAATTAGAATTAATTAATAACATTAATCATGAAAAACAAACACACACACTTACCGTAAAATCCGGCGTATAACGCGCACCGCCGTATAACACGTACCTATACTTTCAAGCTGCAATATTTAATTTTTAGGTATATTCGCCGTATAACGCGCACCCCCTGTTTTAGGAAGAAACCTGAAACGTACGTGCACAATGCGCTTATGTTTTGAAATCGTTTATTCCAGATAATATTCCAAACTTAAGAAAAAAATAGTTTTCTTTTAGAACTACAATCCTTTAAGTTCATTAAGAATTTCTCTCTCTCTCTCTCATTTCTTTTAAATAAACAATATTTTGATACATATAAAAGTATAATTTTTTTCTATGCTCATCTTCCCTTTATTTTTAATGCTCTCATTTTTATACCCGACGTATAAGGCGCATCTCTAAATTTCCATCTTATTTTTTGTGTTAAAAGTGCGCGTTATATGCCGGATTTTACGGTAATTAAATCATACGTGCTGTACAGTTAGAATTATAATCAATCGGAAAAAAATCAAGAGCTTTGGGGAAGGGGTCCGGACCTCTAGGGCCCCCCCCCCCCTCTTGTGTGCGCCACTGTACGTGTCATTTTTTTTTTCTATAAATATGTCGCAAAACGCGGTTACCAAATTAAAAGTAAAAACCCATCGCATAATATTGAAAAATGCATCAATTGAAAGTAGTATTGGTTTTTTTTTATTTTTGAAATTATATTTATTAATGTCACATTTAAAAGCTGTATGATGGATATTGGCGACAGACCTCGTAAATTTGAATCTCACCCACGTGAGGTGACTTTATAAACTTCTACACCACACTATGAGGACTTGGAACATCAACAGATTTACATTCCTCAGCGCCACTACACGGCGGATCTGCTGTGACACCATGACTCGACAACTTCAGCGACTAGTTCGTGACCATGACCACTCGGTTACCGCGGCCACTAGTGTGGCAATGAAACTGTATGTAAAATGAAATACGGAATAGGGAGATAGAAATTTTTTAAAAAATTAAATGTTTGGTGATTATAGTTGTGTATGCTATTTTAAATTTGTCGTTTTTAATCACAATTCACACACATTAACAGACGATGACACAATTATCCATATTTTTCCTTATAGCGTGAAGGTGAATTGTTTTACTTCGAAATCGTATGTACCCTATTAGTTGGAAAAAAAGAGAAAAGAAAGGAAAGGCCACACTTTGTGTTCTGGCATTCCATCAACACATCTATTGTTTTACAAAGAAATTCATTTTAAAACAATAGGGTTGATTATAATGCGGTTTGACTTATTTTTATTGAATTTAATGCAAACGCCTTTTCTAAATGTTTTACTTGCTAATAGCTCTCGTGTAATTTCAAAATGCGATATTAATAAACAATCAGTACTATTATTTTACATTTATCGTCTATTTGGATTGATTTTGTGCAATTAACCCCGCACTAGAGCTAAGCAAGGTCTAATTGCGATTATGATCATTAATTCGAACAATAAAATGAGATAGATGACACGTAAAGTGGGGAAACACACGAGTCCATACATCACCTTGAAATATAGTCCATTTGGTTTTCAGTGTATTTTAAATTAGGTTATAGTTATTGAGATGCGGTCGATTTGCGCAACAACCCCTTTTTCTTATTCTGTGCAGCAATACTAAGCGGGAAATTCAGCTCACCGCTCTCAGCTCTCAATCATGTCGCTAATATACCCTGGATCTCAACACACAAATCTTGTGTTTATACTCAAGGCTGTTTTCGCAATACGTGCGAGAGCGTGAACTTAAGGCGCTGAACATTTTAAGACAGAAAAAAATGCCTCAATTTTTACAAAATTTGTGAGGTTGTAACTCATGAATTTGCTTATAATATAGTGTTTTTAAAATTTCAAAATATTTCATAAATAATTAGCTTTTCCTTTTAATATGTAAAGGGATAGCTCATTTAGCATTACGATATAGGAGAAAAAATGCGAAAAACATTTTATAAAAGAAAAAATGTATCAAAACTCGGATAAAAGTTTGTAGTATAATAAAATATGGGATTCTCTACAGAATAGCGAAGCCTAAATATAATATTAATGTTTCAGTACTTTTATTTATGAAAAAGTATTCCGAATTTAGGTCCTATTCTTTAACATTAGCCGAAGACAGCCTTAAAAGGAAAAATCAATATTCTAATAGAGATATACTAGAAAAAAATGTTCCCTAAATAAATAGTTCGCTGGAAGAAAAATAAATTCCTTGATTTTCTACAAACAAAACAAACTTTACCTCAGAAGGGTGAAACAATTTTGGCACTTTTTACATGCTAAAATTATTTTTCAAACGAAAAAAAGGGAGAGAGAGAGAGAGAAAGAGCAAAATAAACAATATATAGACATATAGACAGCCCCTCAACTCTCTGAACCAGGCCGAAACCCACTTTCACTTCCGTCAGCAGGTTGAGCGGGATGCACACACAAAGGCCGGATTGAAAACGAAGCGACCCAGTCAGACAAGGAGTGAAAAGGGTCTCTCTCGCTTATCCAAAGGAGAGCCATTATCTTTATTCCGCTCATTAAAACATGTAATGTTTTCTTAGCACACGTGTCTCCGACATACTAAATATACATCTTCCGGGCTTATGGAGGTGTTGGCTGCCTTGACTTCGATTCTCCCTACCACAAACGTGTAACACTTTTAGATGCCTCCAGAGTTTTTTAGCCCATAAATTCACCCGTTGCTATGGAAGAGCTGGTTTTTTTATCCCCCCTTCTTTCACCTCTCATTTTAAAATTCTTCACGTTTGCTTTTTGAGAAAACGTTACGACATAGGTATGAATGAAGAATCAAATCTTAGGATCAGTGGGGAGACAGAAGTGATTTTTTTGAATGGGTTGAAAGGAAAAAACGTCCTCATATTAATTAAAAAAACAAAACTTTTTTAAATTAAAAAAAAAATATACCGCATTATCGATATTTTGATAGCACTAGTGCAAAAAGAATTCCCAATTTTATTTTCTAGACGTTTAAGTTTGAATCAAATTTCCTTTTTCGAGTATAAAATGTGTTAGTTTTCCCCATACTATTACGTCAAATGAATAATGCACTTCATAGATTGCCCATATATATGTTGATTTTTCGGAATTTTAAAAACCTTTTGCAGAATAAACGAATATATATTTTTAACCACTCGGTTTTAAATTTGTATAAGAATATATGCTTAAGAAAACAGAAAGCAACTGGAAAACTTAGATTACACATTTTTGAAAACACCTATCGAAATCTAATATAATCGTTGGAAACAAAAATCCGTAAAATATTTGCAATTTAATATCATTCGTTTCACTGAAAATTCTAAATAATTTTAAACTTTAAGTTCATGAACAATTAATCTATTTTTCAGATTGAATTTAAATATCCCTCCAAAATTGAAAAAGGAACTTTATACAAGCGCCAACAA
>BMAV01005934.1:1122209-1136690 GCA_019973955.1 Trichonephila inaurata madagascariensis
TCCTTCCACTCCAAAGAATCTGAAAGATACAATTTTACTCACAAATAAGCCTAATTAAAACATGAAAGGAGACCAAAGACTTTTCCCCTTACTTTCTTGTTTTGCCTTAAAAAATCTTAACAAATAGTATCCCACATGAATAGGAATAAATTTCTGTTTATCGAAAAATCTGCTTTTTTTAACGTAATACAGAAAAACAAGCTGGGTTAATTTCTCATCACACCATTTCGAAATCCAGCGTGAAATTCTTTACCATCACCAATTTATCCAATTGAGTCACCCAGCCATTACGATACGGGACAGCAATCAGAGAATATTATTATCCCTCTCATTAGTTGCTATTCAAACGTCTTCTCCCTTGCTGACTGATGGGACTATCGAAGTGCCTACTCTTCAATAAGGACTAACGATGAATGAGAGATTTCGGTTTTCTCCATCATTAACCTTGATAGGAAATACTGAACTCGATATTTGATCTCCACTTATTCGCACCGACTCCTAGAATTCGATTTGATGTTTTGACATATTATCTTGATAGAATTCGGTCCATATTTTTACCATCTCATATTTCACTTGGTACAGATTTCCTAAACTTTTCACAGTTTATCCTCCTATTGCCCATAAACATGCTCATTGAAGAGTCTCGAAGTTCTAATATCCATTACTTGAGTACTAAATCTTTAGTGCTCTTCCTTGAATATTAAATTTTTTTAATTATCTGGTGAATGCTAATGATTACGTAACGGTAACGATAAAGAATCTAATTCAAATTATTTTCAAGTTTTAAGAAATCAGTTTCAAAAGGTTTTTTTTTTTTTTAAATACAAGTTTCACATGCTTCAAGCCATCTCTAATTAATCTAATTTTTGCCCTGGATAGTCATCTTGATTGTAAAAGTTTCATATAACTCTTGCACGTTACGACTATATAACAACAACAACAAGAAAATATATATACGATAATATTCTAAGTTTTCTTGTTCTTTGAATCAATGTCAGTCAAACAATGAAGCTACTTTTATTTTCTCTATGGAAAAAAATTCGAAACAGCCTTGACCTACACTACCTCTCATGAAGGCCCTATTCTAAGTAAATAGATATAATTTTATTGAAAACTTAAGTATACTCTTCGTAAAGACATTGCGTGACTCAACTACAGATTGAAAACCCTCTGAAACACTAAAAATCGAGTCGAAGAGCAGTCCAGCAAGGCCGTTAAAGGCCTCTAATTGGATACCAACTCACACACTATGAGTGGACCTATCTATATAGGAAGTAGCAACTCGTTCTCTAGAGCGTTACGCTACGTGTCTTCCAATTCTACAATCAAAATGAGTAAAAGAAAAGGGGAGGGTCTATATCCCATTGAATCCCACTAATGACTGAGAAAAAAAGCGGAAATGCTCGAAATTTGGGCGTGAACGAACACAAGGGTATCCATTCTGCCGTGAGATGCCCCTTGTAGGGGCCTCTCGCATGCTCTTCATCCCCCACACATCAGGTAGAGTTGACCTCAATACCTTACTTTGACAGTACAAGGCCATCCAAAAAGGTTTTTTTTTTATTTGATCAGCTTTTTTCCCCATCTACCCTTGATGGTGGTAATAACAAGTAGAAACATTCGCTTTGAAATCGACTCAAGTTCAGAGGGCTAAAATTTAATTGCGATGGATATGGGGGGTGGCATTAAGCGGAGAGGAAGCCAAATCTAGGTCACAGAAGGGTTACCAAAGATCGTAGGTGATCAGGAGATGACTTGTTTCAGGGTTAGGTAATGTTCTTTCAGAGGCCCCTTTCAGGGTGCAACCGCATGTCACATAGCATTCAACCTGGCCTTGAACGAAAAGAATGGGCCCTCCAACAAGAAAACTTTCACTTCCAAGTACAAAGAGGGAAAAAGGAAGAAACATTTGGAGCAGGAAGCCAAATCGTGACGAAGTACGTACGTATTCTCTTGACGTACATTTATTTCTCAGAATGCACAATAAGGACTTTTTTGCAGAAGATTGAAAGGATTAATAGATATCTGCACGAACACCTCGCATTCCTTTTATATAACTCCGTACATAAATAAGATGATATCAAACTTTTTTAATATCAAAAGACAAAATTATTTACATACAACGCAAAAAAAAACGATTTGTCAAAATTCAAACAGACAATCCAGATAAGTTGCTCTATTTTCAATCGGAAATGAAATAATAATCAATTTTGGAATTCATATTTCTTTGCTTTTGGTACACTGTCATTCGAGGTGATCACAATCTTGTGTTCGATCAGTCAATAAGGTATTCACAGTTGTCCTGAAGAGACTCAAGTCAAATTGGTACACATGACATCATAACAGAAAACAAACGTGTCTCTTGTCCTCAAAAAAAAAAAAAAAAAAAAAATCAACAACGTGCTAGAATACACCAATTAAAAAAAATCTATCTGCATTGCAACTGAGAGTACATTAAAAAAATTTGGAAATAAAATAATTTAACTTATGGGAATAAAGGCCACTAGAACATCATTCTTCAAAAATGTTGTTTTTCATATTCCACAATGGTACCTATCATTTTACTAATCTACCTTCTAATGATTTATCAATAAAAAAAAATAGTTGGAATCCTCCCCCGATCATTAACAGGAGAGATTTCACCTGCTCAGTTGAGAGCTAGAATAGGAATGTGCGTGTTCTTGCACTGAGTTTGCCATAATAGTACATCCGGGAATAGACTGCATGTGTTGCTACTTTACTTCCGACAACGAGGGAAACCGTTTCCCGCCTTCGACAAACAACAGAAACAATGGACCGATTGGTCTCACTGGCAGTTGGACGCTGGCTGTTGCGCAGACGAGACATGCTACCGAGATTGACCTTTATTTTGTAATAAATAATGAAAAAAGGAAACTTTACGCTAGGGTGATTCGCTTTTCCCTTCATAGCAGCTCTACCATACGCTTTTGCCATAGCTGAAATTATCGGTGCATTTAGATCCTTTCAAAGCGGCCGCATCACTTACTTTTTCCACGGGTGGAATGACTGGTGAATTTAAGATTATGAAAATACACTAAACAAAATTAAATTTCACGTTATATAAACGAGGCTTTTCAATTTTTAATCTGCTTCAACTAATTTTTTTTTAAATTTGCTCTTGACATGTAATATGATTGATTTCTTTAGTTCTTGTTTCCTTACAGGAATCATTGAACTAATTTATCTTAATATATTTACCCCAATAGATATTTGTTTTTTGCAATGTATAGAAAAAATAGCATATTTTGAATATGAAGGGATTATCTTCAAAAAAAGAAATTAGTTTTTTAATAGAATTTTATAAATAACCATACTTAAACATCATAATTTCACATTTAATCTGGATCCTACTTTGAGCTCTATCAATCATAAAATCATTATCTGATCTTAGCCTTGCATTATATTATTTAGTAATAGATTTCAGCATATGAGGGTAATAAGAAATATGGGTAAGTCCTCTTTTCCAGAAAGCCAGGGGAAAAAAGTGGGAGAGGCATACACTGTTACAGGCCGAGAGGCCTACTAATAGGGGAATAAACCCTATGGCCTACTTTCCAAACAGTGAATTTTTGGAAACCTTTTTTTCCCTCAAAAGCCATCATGAGGATGTAGGGGTAATGCTACACGAAATGCAACCCACGCCTGGGAAAAAATCGGTAAGAACCTCACAGAGAGAAGGAACTCATAAAATATAGAAATCAGTACTTGAAAGAAAGGATGTTCACTACATTCTCGATGAACGAGGCAGCGTAAAACATTGATCAACACATAAGGCGTCTTGAAACGTCGTTTACTATTAACAACGCGTTTAGTACTTTATTTTTAATCTTTCCCATCTAAAACATTAAACAGATACTGTTCCACATTAAAAGAATATTCACACCAATAACAAAAAATTTACGAAAATATCATATAAATATAAGAATATTTGACTCGAATGACTTAACGAGAAACCAAAAAAATGTACACAAATTGCAATGTGGCAATTAATAAAAAGAATATGAGTAACTTTAACCACCTTCTAGGATTTATAGAATGCCTTCAAAATGGTTTTCATACGAACGTATATCTTATAGAGAGCTAACGAAACCTACGCTCATTCATTAGCTTCAAATTAATGCTTAATGGAACAAAAAGTCTAGTCAATATCCGTATACACACAAATCGTATATTCTATATAACAGAATATAAATTGCCTTTTAACATAAGATTATTATGTTATATTATCCCATTGATCGTCACATTAAATCATCTTTAAAAAATACATTTGTAACTAAAAATAGTGAAAAGCTTCCACGCTATCATGCTTAGATGTCATTACAAATTTTACATACTGGAAGTGATTTGGATAAAATACATAGAAACCAAAAAAAATCAATGAAAGTAAAGAGTAACATCAAGTCTTGTAACTCCAGGTGGTTTAATTTGCTACATAAATGCTTATCGACGTAACGTTCAAACAATGTAAACAGAATGTCCATTATGGAGTTTCGATCGATCCAAATTTGGAATAATGGTTCTATCCCATCTCAGCTTGTCTCCTATAGGTCCTAAAATAAAACCAAACACGAGAACTATCGTCAATGAAGGTCGATTCGATTTCCAAACAAGTCCCTCCCCCCTCCCATATTGTTTACACTAGTATCGAAGCAAGTTTCCTGATAAAAAAGAAAAGGGCCGTCAGAAGTCCTGTTAGCAAACATGCAAAGTGGCATCATTGCTCAATCGGCCTCAGTTAAGTAGGCGTGATGATAGAGAGAGAACCAATGTAACTAAAACGGGGTCATTATGTCTTTCGGCCACAAGTCCTAAGAGCAGGTAACTCTGAGGTAATAGGGTCAGGTTAGGTTGCACAGGTGAAAGCGCTTTTATGAACCGTTCCAACTAATGCACTCTTTTAAGAGACACAACTTTTATTCTATGTGGATTGGGCAGAGAACAAGATCTGTTGGTGAGGTGATCGGTTGACTAAACCTTCCGTTCTTGTAGCACTGGACGTTCCATTTTCAGAGCTGTCGGTCAGGGATGCCGAAGTGTGTAGGCCGCAACTCACGCAAATTTGAATACGTAATAGGCAGTCGAAACCTCAGGAAAATAGCGCACACGGTAGCAGCCCTGGGGGCTTGTATAAACAACTTCACTGCTGGTTTGGCTTACTGGTAACCGTTTATCATGTAAAGTCAAAGCTGAAATTTGGAAAACTTTCTTGCTCGAGAAACAAAATGTCAATTTTTAGTTCAAAAAAAGGAAAGAAAAACTTATTTTTAAAAGACAAAATATATGTATAAAAAAATGAATGTGCTTGTAAACATCAAATTTCGACTCATTTATATATATAATGACTGTCTTTAATACAGATCAATAAAAATGACAATTGATTCAAAAAATTGGAACCATATACGAGTACAAAATCTTCAAAAAAATTAACAAATAAAAAATACCACCAAATTAATCGTTTCCTGACATACCGAAAGTATATAGTGAGGGGAAATAATTAATATTTCAAACAGTAAAATAAAATTTAGAAAAAATAATTTGCTATCAATTTGAATGTTTAAACCATTTTCAACCTATTTACGTCCTCTTCGGTACAAAAACATACTCTTTGAATTTCCGACAGAGTTTACTAGTTTACACAGGTGGACGGCGGCGAAAAACGATCAAAGATTGCAGTGTTCTTTGTTGCACATACTGTCCTTTTAAGTTCTACTCAAGGACGACACCCCCTATGTTCTCATGCTTTCAAAAGAAAGAACCGCTAAGCCTTTCATGTATAGATTTCGGCAGAAAGTACTTTTCCTATAGAATTTTCTGAGAACACTACCGCATATTTCAGACCTGAAAAGAAATTTGAAAATACTGACGGAAGAAAATGAACAGCCTAGCCTTTATCCTTTCCACCTGGTCATGGTAAATGGTCTTCTCAGTAAGTGCCAAGATTTGCTAAATGTTAGAAAAAGGAGAATTTACACATAGGGTGTATATATACAGGTCCATTCTTACCAAAAATGTTATGATAATATGAGTTTTCAATATCTAGAACTCATAAGACTTTCAACACTGTTCCCAACTACAAGTATACGAGACGGATAAGTCCCACGGTTTATCATTTTAAATGCATAATACGTGGAAAACAAATGAAACATTTTGGAACGTTTAAAATTTAGTTTACTAATTATATAATTATATATAGTTAATAAAAAGGTTCAAGTTAATAAAAATTACCATCTACGTAAGAGACACGCTTTTAAAAATCAGTAGTAAACAAACAGCAAAAACCGAAAGGCCAAAGCATTGTTTTCAAAACTTTAAACTACATATGTTACAAATAAAGAAAAATTAAAATATAAAATTATTTAGTTTTGATAATAAAGGTACCAGTTTTGTGGAACAATGTAGTTTTTTCAGAATGTGGCTGATATAAAAAAATGTGGCCTTTTTAGATTTCCCCCTCCCTTAAACGGAATTTCCTAATTCGTGACAACACGAAATATCTAGTTTTGAAATTTTCCAATTTCTGTAACATAATCAATGAATAAAACAATCCTGTAATGACAAGGCATCTTAGCAACGAACATCGTACTTCAAAGCGCGTATTTAACTTATAAATTCAGATAAAAATAACCGATCCTGTTTCGCGAAGCATTTTTACGAGAACAGAAGTCCCAAACGAAGTGGTTTCAATCCAGTGGAATTAACTTAGAACAAAGAGTTATATTCTTCGCAGAGGAGGAAGAAAACAAAAAAGGCTGTAATAGTGAGTCTTCATGGTTCCGGGCGACCAGAAGGAGTTGCCTCTTTTTCCCAATGCTCTACTTGGCAAAAAGCAACGCGAAACGGGTCACTGGGTCAAAGTCTTGTTTCTTTGGAGGATGAGGCTCAAAAAAAAGAAAAAAAGCCGGGTTTTCGTCCAAACACAACAACCGAAATGGAAAGGATACGAGTCGAGTCGTAATAAGGGCCATCGAAGCCGCCCAATAGGCTCGTGGTTCAAGGTTTAGGCTGCAACAGACCCGATTTTGTTACGAAAACAGAAAACCCCAAAAGATGCTTTTGGGGCCTTTTGAGGAAGTGGTGCTTCAGAATCGAGTCATTTCCGGTTCATAGCGCTACTACTACTTGTGATTATATTTACGTTTTAGCAGATGAGGTGAATGTTTTGCTGTCTGCATTTCAAAAGCAACCACGAGGAAGTGGAACAAAGGATTCGAAAATAGGAATTGGCTTAACAGTTTTGGGTTAAGTAATTTGTGACAAGAAAATTTATTGCCGTATTTTCCTTCGCTTTTTTACACTGTTTACACTTTTTTTCTCAGTTTTATGTACAGTTCGTTTTAGTTATCAGTCACTATTTTACGGACTTTTTAACACATTGTTTTCCTCACATAAAAATAAAACACGCTTCGTCCTCTGATATAGTGTCAATAATTCAAAAAAATTATGTTTTTAAGGTTTAAAAAGTCGTTAATTCAAAAATCCTAATCACATACTAGATATGTGGTTTTTTTTTTTTTTTTTTTTTTTGCTAATTGTGAGGATAACTGAAAAATGGCACAGTTATGTACTATTTCAAAAATAGATACTGATTTAAAAGTACTGCAGTAAAAAATAGCGTTAAATTTCGAAATTTACATATATAAATGTTTATTATAGACATCGAAAAACAGCTACGAAAATATGTCTGATACTTCAAATAAAAGGTTTTTTTTTACATATTTAATAACACTGCTGAAATAAAAAAAACACCAAAAATTCCTTTTTAATATATCAGGTAAGAGTTCTTAGTTTTAATTTGAAATTTGCGTTCCCCCCCCCCGCAGACAAAAAATATTACAAACTTACAGCGGATGAAGACGGTATAAATACAGCTTTTAACGAAAAATATTCAAGAATTAGCTTTTAAGAGTTATTATTCATCCGGTTAAGGATCCTTTCGCAAAAAAAAAGAAAAAGAAGAAAGCAAAAAAGAAATGAAGGTGAAAAAGCATTCTTTGTGTCTTTAAATCCCCTAAAAGCTTCAGACAACATTGAAAAAAATAGCTAATATTTCAAGATAATTTCTCGAAAATTTAACCTTTTTTCTCAAAGAAACACTGATTTTTCAGAACCCTTTCGAAATGTGCAGGATGGTAAAGAATGTTACTAAGTAAAGAAAGTATTCAAAATTGCAGGTAAGTTCCTCCTCTCCCTCAATAATGCTGTCAAAAGGGCTTGGGTGCACGCCTCAAAGGACTGAAATTGTTTCCTGTGAAAGCGGTACTAGTTTGACCAGTTCCATGTAAAAATAAATTCCTTTAAACGAGCTTACAGCACAACTAACTAAAATTTTTTTATACCTGTACTCCTTATGTCTGTAATTTTTTGCCCATCAGACTAATAAGAAACACTAAAATCAGCTTTAATCAAAGCGGGGAATTGAGTATAAGGCATTCTTTCCCTCGAGAAGCTTAATTCTATTTCTGCTTGAAAAAATATAAGTAGTGAGGAAGGCATTGCTCTCTAGAAAGAATTATGTTAGTTAAGTTAGCTTTATAGATTAATTTATTTTCCTACCCATACAATGATTCTAAAATTTGTTAACATAATAATTATAGATAACGCCATTATAACTTAACAAGAACAAAAACTACAAATAATGATAATAATAGAACACAAAAAAAGACATGATCTCTCTCATTCATCTGTATATCGACAAATGGAGGGCTTTCAGTGAAATTTCTTCAGCAATAATTTCCTATTTGAATGCTTGACAATGAATTCCTTATTTATTGTTTTTTTCAGCATTCGTAAATCACATTTTTTTCTCCCTTCAAAAGAATGCCGATTCACTAATTCCAGTGGCGCCCCGGAGGGGGGGGCCCGGACCCCCTCCTCCCCCAAAGCCCTTGATTTTTTCCCGATTGATTATAATTCTAAGTATATAGTACATAAAATTTAAGTAAGTATTTGTAATTAATGATTAATTTTATTAATTAATGCTAATTATTTATTCAATAACTAGTTTTTTACTATTTTATGTTCCCGAAAATCAACAAAATCGAAAGGAGCATGATACAAGAATGGTGAACTTTTGACCCCGGAATCCCCCGCCCCCTTGAAAAATTTATGTGTGCACTACTGACTAATACCATTAATCTCCCTAGAATTTTCTTGAGAAAATAAAACTTTCGATAACATTCAGATAAGACCGCTGATAACGATCTTCGCGATTTAGTCATAAGACTACTTTTCCGATGCTGAAAAGTAATTTTAACATGAAAGGTAAAATTGGCCCATAAAGAAGAATAACATGTATCCTTTACTTGTACACCCTAAAGTAATTTGATCGAGAAGTAAAGGAATTAAGTTACCGTGCGATGAGATAGAAAATTTCATTTTTATTTCCAGATTTAAAAAAAAAAGTCATAATAAGCATGTTTTTGTTTTCGATCGAAGTCGATATAATAAATAGCAATGTAATTGTTATCCTTTCTTGAATTTTATCATGAATCTACTTCTTTTCAAAGAAATAACCACGTTCGACATTTTCAACACTATATTAAAATAACTTTTCATTTCATAACATATTTTCGAGTAGTTACTAAATAGCACAAAAATTTTAATATTTCCCTGAACAAAAATACAGAATTTTCGAAAAAGATCCGCTTTAACACTGCTCTATTTAAAATTTAAAAAATTAGCAGACAATTACTTTTGTCCTTCAATGACTTGTGTTTTATTTGCCAACGCTCGAAAGCTACATATTATACCGTTTTTTTTTTAAGTAAACCGAATGATAAACTAATAATTTTGATTACTATTAATAAAGCATTGACTCTCAGCGTTATTATACCCATGCCGAATCTCATAAACGCATATATCATCATTAAAATGAAAAGTAACTGAAATGAAGTGCTCTCGTAAATAAAATTAATTAATTTATCGTGTTAATGACTTAATCAGAAATAAACGAAGTCTACTAAATATACTGGCAACATTACTCAACCCTACACTTAAAAGATGTCAAGCAATTAAAACAGCGCTGACTCATCACATAACGCGCGCAAACAACTCCTCAGCCTTCATCTTAAAATGCAAACAATGATCACGTGTTTCACAAAGTCCAATTAAAACCTCTCCATTAGAAAATCAAAACTTATCGCATTCTCCAGGGTGTATTATTAAATAAAAAATGATTGAATTGTTTTTCCTCTCGCGAGCACTTTTCTGCCAAAAAAGATACATAGTCATGTGATTGAATGGGAAAAGTGAGCCAAACAGTTACCGCAACTCGTCGACGCCACTGAGCCAATGAGCGCGCAGCCACTCTAGCCGCACGTGCGCTGCTGGCCTTGAGCCACTGAGCCATTGACCTGACGAAGGTTAGAGCAAGATGGCGGCAGAGCCAAATATTTTCTTCTCACTCTCTCTTTCTACTGAGCCAAGCAATGAGTGTCAAGATTGTTTGATTGGGGCGCATCTCACACATGTAAAAGCATTGGTTTCTTCCAGGGCCTTGCGTAACCTAGTCACACAACTTACCCTAGTCCCAACACTGCCGGATGATGCAATCGGAAGCTTTTTTAAGCACACGGAACTACATTTTATAAAGACTCTTATCTATGTACATACGTAGATAAAAAAGAAAACTCGCTAAGATTCATTTAAAAAATTGGACGAACACTATAACTACCGAGAAATAAATACGTTTAACCCTTTATCTACCGACGGTACTTATAAGTACCATTCACTTTAAAATTATATAGGATAACCATTTTTACGAATATAGCAGGAATATTCTTTGAAATCCACTCTTCCAAGATACTATATGGCAAGACGGGTTCTATGATGAGTATTTTAGCGGGGAGGCGAATAGTTTTATAGCAGAAATTGCGTTTTCAGAGGATTGTGAAGATTATCATTTTTGTTCCGAAAAAATAGTTAATGTCAAAATTTAAGTGCTTTATTTTTTTTTATTTATTTATTTATTTATTTATTTTTTGTATGTTAATGAAGACCTTAGAAAACGATTTGACTATTTATTTTAAGTGAACAGAGTATATAATTAATTTTACAGTTGAATATCTTTAATTAATTAATTAGCTCTAATGGATTAAATTTCCCAAAGTTGAGTATTTTGTTTATGTATATCCTTTAACTTTCAATGTAGTGATTCAAAAATAAAAAAAAATATTGCATGAAAAAAACTGCAGCAAATCATAATGCGGTAGATAAAGGGTTAAGACAAAATAATACAACGGTCCCGACAAAATACTATGTATTTTCACACATTTTTTCTCTTTAATACGAAAAGAAAATCGCGTAACATGAAAAGATGGAAAAGGAGAATATTGAAACAGAGCCGACACTTAACGAAATGTTTGAGAAAATATCTGTATTACTGGACTGTCCCCCTTCATAGGAAGTAGTATATGTAGTTGCAGTATATGATGATAATCTGCGTACAGCCCCAATTACCTCAAACTAAGACATATTGGAGCTTGTTCAAAGCTCAAAAAATATCATTGAGGCAGATTCCGAGCACCTAAATGAAATGAATAAAGCAATTTCTGTTCTCAAGTCATCCGAAATGCAGAACATCATGAAAAGCATGCGCAGTTATTTAGACGCATTTTCCATGAGTGAAATGAATAACAAAATGGACGACTCTTCGAATATCAGATTACTTTTCAAAAACTCAATAAATGTTTTGTTTTTCAAAAAACCTGAAAAGTTTTTGTTTCATTGGGTTTTTTATTAAATACATGCATTATACATATCTATGTAAATAAAATGTACTCTAAAGAACTTAATTTATTATTTTTTTTTTGAATATATGTTTTTTTTGTTTGTTTGTTTGTTTTTGCAATATCCTTTAACACGAAAAAATATTTCAGTCCCCTCAGGCGCGTGTTAAACGATTTTCATTGTAACACTACTGTAACAGGGAATGGAAAAAAAGAGCAGACGACTTTGATTTTGCGTGTAGGTTAGTATGTCAATATACTATATAATGCGAGGAATATATTTTTAACTATCCTTTTAGTTAAAAGAACTCAACAGAGAAAAAAGGAATAAACTCGTAAAAGTATGTTTAAAGACGAACGGGAAGAAAAATATAATCTAGATGTTCATTTATACATTTTATAACGAATAAATTTTTAATAATTTTTTTCCACGCATTTTTGCACGGATGACTGATTAAATGGGGTTATTTTCTATCCGGGTACAGATTTCATTCTTACTTTTTCCCGATTTATTCTTCACGCTTGATGAAAAGAAAAGAAAAAAATAGATCAAAAGATGATTTTTGCGTTACATATTTGTCCCGGAAAAAATGCATTTTTTGTTTTTTATATTCTTCAATTTCAGGGATAATGTGTTGATTTAACTGGCATTAACATAAAAGATTGAGACCAAACTGTGGAATTAGGAGTTTTAATTTTGAAACTATAGATGCGTATGTACTGAATAAATCATTTTTCTTTTATAACATCCTTTTTACTTCATCCTATCTGATTATTTGCCACTCATAAAAAATTTAATTCCTCTTATTAACATTGAACAACTTTTTTCAATATAAATTACATAACCAATTTTTATTGTCTTTTAAATTTATACAATTTATTTTATTTGAAATACATGTCAATAATTCTGTAACGTATTATTTGTATTATACAGATTTAAAAAAAAGTAGTTATTAAAAATCCATTAAATTATTAATAAGGCCATAAAAAATTAAATTAAAAATTAAAAGCCCATACACACACAACGTTACTCTTTGATTGATTTGTTTACATTATTTATATTCCTTTTTAAAATTATTTAATCATGAGTTGATACTTCCCCTACGTTCTTAGGTTAGACAAATAAATTTTAATTAAAGCTTATAAACCTTGAATATTTTATGAAGAAAACATTAAAATATCCTTAAAATTAAGACTAATATTCGGAATGCATTTATTATTATTTATTATTGAATCATTTTTTATTTGAATTTATTTTGAAAAAAATCATTGAATTCCTGCTTTGCATCCCCCTTTGTGAACAGTGTTCCACTAATATCAAAGGTTGAACTTATCCGGAAGTTTCCCGGATCGATGTCTTCCTGTGGTTACCGAGTACGCGTTCTGAATGGTTGGTTGCCCTTGGCCCAATGAGTAAGAAACTATGGAGTCATTGGTAAACCCTGCAACTTACACGCAATCATTACGTTTGACAAAAAAAATCGGGTAACAACGACGTCCGAGATGCTCTTACCCTTCGATAAATACCAAATCAATGGAAAGATGATCCTTTTGTAGGTCAGATTCTGATTACTATTTTACATTGTTTTTTACAATGAAATAGAGCAAGCATCTCAGTCTAGTTTTACAGTTTAAAATAGATCAATTTACAAACTTCATGAGAAAAAGGATTGCTAAAATAATCTTACAATGCACAATAAGTCTTAAAAATTAAAATAAAACATATATTTTAAATGTACTTCAGATTTCTTCCGAATATATCAATGTGCTGTGTTATATTTAAATAACTAAATTTCGTTAACAGATTTGGGGTTTGAAGTTTTCTATACTTTTCTTTCACAAATATACGGTAATAGAGATTTTTTTTTTTTTACTAAATTTAATTAATTGGGGTGTACCATACTACAACTTAGTTTTGCAAAACGAAAACTCCTTTTATTTTATACTTGGCATATAACGCGCACCCGTAAATTTCGATCTTATTTTTGACGTTAAAAGTGCGCGTCATACGCCGGATTTTACGGTATGTGTGTTTTACACTTATATAATACAACTAAAAAGAGTCACTTTTAAAATTTATTTCTTCCAAGAAAGAAAGAAAAATAATGAAATTGACGATATTAAATGAAAAAAATTCAGACGTTCAACTCCTGGCAACGACATACTTATCTTCAACCCAAAAATGGTTTGAAACGTTAAAAGGGAAACTTTTTACGTATGCCTGTCATGTGTGATTCCCGAATAAAATACTTCTACTTCATTGAGCTATTATGGGTTTATAGTGTCGTTACCAATCGGTCAATGTTCCGGCGGTGTGGGGGAGGAGGAAAGGTCGGCTCTGTGATCGCGTGAATGAGAGCTTGAACTAAAAGAAGCTCCCGAGAGAGAGAGAGAGAGAAGAAGCATTTCAAGTGGCCAGGTACAAAAGTAGGGCGTTTAAAGGGAATTGGGGACACTTTGCAACCCTTTCCATTCGAGTCTCAAAGGATTTCGTGGGCAAAGTTGCGATCAATGAAGAACACTGAAAAAGATTAATGCTTCGGAAAAAATTACGCTACTCGACACAGCTGCAATTGGACAATTTGTGTGTGTGTGTGTGGTATGGGTAAATGACGGAAGCTCTTGCAGTTGCCACTCTGTAGTTGCATTTAGGCTGAATTTAATGGGAAAATAACAGTAAAAACGGGACAAAACAATAATATATATATATATATATATATATATATATATATAT
>BMAV01005934.1:1143259-1155004 GCA_019973955.1 Trichonephila inaurata madagascariensis
CCCCCCCCCCCGCAAACAATATTCGATTCTGACACTTAATATCGTTTAATTTCTTTCAAAACAATTGAAACTCAGATTGAAAATGCCCCGACCAATGTTAGAAGGAGGAAAAATACGAAACCACACACATTTTTCTTAAATAGTCTAGATAAACAAAAATATATAAACAAACTGTACTTACAATATCTCTTCATCAGAGCCTTTTTGAAAGTGGTATTTTTCTGCCTGTCAGGATCATCCATGTCGACGTCTTCAGGCATTTTTTCGATAGATTTAATTTAAAAAATCCCAATAAACAAGCACAAAAAGTTTGAAAAGTTCGTGAGAAGTTCGCGGGTTAGACTGCAGAAACTCACTCACAACACAACAAAAAGATCTTAGGTCCGTTCCACACCAGTCCGTAGACACGAATTTTTGTAAAAGTACAATATACACATTGTCACTTGAAAAAAAATACTATAACGTGGGTTATTAATTTTTTTTTCACGCGTAAAACACCACAAAAATCACGCTTCTCCGGGATAAAATAATTTTGATCTCCTAAATAATAAACTGAAGCTTTCGATTATTAAACATTCATTTTTTTAAAAAAATAAAACTCATCACATTTAAAAATTAATTAAAATAAAAATAATTAATGAGATGTCATACACCTCTCTTGCTGAATATTTTTCCCAATCTACCTTAATCGTTTCTCTAAGGAGTGAACACTCAAGAGCAGTTGTCACATAAGAATAGAGTGGCAGAATGTGAGCACACACTGACGGGTCTCTCGAAGATGATCGTGATTCTGTTGCGGCTTGCTGAATGAAACGCGATTTTTTCCTACGTTTCCCTGCTTTGGCATTGGTTGCCAAGGAGAACCGACTCACTAACAATGGGAGGCTAGACTAGCGCCATCTAGGAGAGATGGGAAAAACTATCTAGTTCCTTCCTCATCTTGTTTGGAGTAGAATGAGGAACTACACATATCCAAACTTAGCGGTCAGCGGGAAAACTTCACTAAGGAGAGATAGATTATTGTTGTTTCACGCGTTGGTTCAGTTTTTTTTTGACGCTCAATAAATCTTTCCCTCCCGCCTCTTGTGTAAGTGGTCAATTTGACCCTAGTGGCTAGTTTTATTATTCATGAGGCTAAAGTGGTTTTGAAAAAAAAAATATTTGCACAACTTTTGTATTTCATGCTACGAGACAAAACTTTCGCACTCTTGATTCGAGAAAGGCATAATTTTGACCTGTGGCTATTTTTGTTTTTATATAGTTGTTGTGATTTCAAAGTCAATTTTTTTCTCCTTATTTATATATTTTTTTATATATATGATGATTCTCACAATATACTTTACACCCATTCAATATACCTCAGTGGTTATTTTGATTTTTCCCCCCCACTCTTATCGGGTTTTGCAGGAAAGGATATTTAGTAAAATAAAGAAAAGTGAAAAGAAAACCTATATATTTCATGATTTGCTATTAATCTTCCATAGAATCATCCCCTACGAGAAATCATTTTGAACCTAGCAGTTATTTTTGGTTATTATGTGGCTAATGTGGTTGCTTGAAGGGATTTTCTTATTTTTATGCATTTCATAACTCATCATTTCATAGAAGGGGTCATTTTGGCCCCCCAATAGCTATTTTTGTTTTTAATGAAGTCATTGAGGTTTTGGAGGAATATTTGGATGTATTTTTTGAATTCTTATACCTTTCATGACTCACAGGATGTCTACGTCTTCTTGTTTTGACTGAAGGGTCATTTCAACTCTAGCAGATATCTTTATTTTTTGAATGGCACACACACATGTATGAGGTTCTCTGTATTCATAACTATCAATACACCTTTTTTTCATTTGTTTCATGTGAGGGGTCATTTTAATCCCGGTGTACACTTTTGATTATCAAAGATGTGGTTTTTAAAGTATGTTCGGTATTTCTCTGCATGCATCTAGATATATTCTATTATTCTCCTGTTCGATATAAAAAAAACTGTACCGACCGAGCCAAACTGTTTTTCTTTTTTTTTCTTTTTTTGATAATGTTCTTTTTTGTGGTGTTTGGAGTTGTATCTAAAGCTCTTTTAGACTTCATCCATCTTACATAAGGTATCTTTTGAATAAAAGTTTTAATTGAAAATTAGTTTTTTTTTAAATCAAGTTCCGTATTTTTACAAAAATTGTCCCAAAACGATATGCGACAAAATAAAGACTGATAGGAACTAATTGTTATTTCCAGAAACGTTAGTACAAGCGGATCATCACCAATGCTGTAAAAAGGGCAGAAATTACAAAAAAAAATGAGTATTACAAACGATTTCTATAACATGATATTGGAAGCTACACTAAAGAAATTTGTAATATTGTTTCCTCAGTTATACTTTAAAAAGCGCATTGCACTTTATCTTTTTTTCATTTTTAATGAGCCATTTTCAAAAAAAGGCATAAAAAAAAAGGAAGAAAGAAAGATAGACAGAGAAGAAACTGTAAAATTTCAGCTTATAAAAACGATAAACAAAGAAAAAAAAATGGTTTTTTTTTTCAATTGTTCAAAATTCCAAATTTCTATTCGTTCTATGTGAGGTTGGGAAGAAATATCATCTATCGCCTCATTCTTTGAATTTCCGTACTACGCCACCTGAAGACGCAGGGGAAGCAAATTCGTGCTTGAAACCTCATTGTTCCATATAGTAGTCTTTGATAAAACCGATTTTCCAACAATGATAATAAAAAGTATGCATGGAATTATAGAAATGTGTTCACATGAAGAGAATAAACTATCATTTTGGGAGTACTTGTTGAAGGCTGAATAATGACTTCAATTTAAAACAGATAAATTTATTTAGCGTAAATTTAAACAAATATTTTTAATTTCGTCAAAATACATTTTATAACATAAAAAGCAAATCACTAAGGAGTTTTCCTTACGACACAGATTATACAAATGGTTAACTTTCGGCTACGAATGACTGGTTGAATTTCCATCGTATTGCAACGGGGCATCCGAATGATGTATAAATCGGACGATATTACCATTGTAGTGCATATCTTCCCTGCGAGTGTAAATTCGTAGATCTACTTGGACTGCACCAACTTCTTGAAGACGAATTCGCGAACAGTATGAGCAGATGTCATCACTTGAGAGAGTACGTGTAATAAGACTAAAGGACGCACGGTGATCAAATAGCAGAATATCTCAATATTTGGGTTGCAGCAATGCTACCATACGAAGATGTTGGAAGGAATTGTAAGCTCTGGTTTTATAGAGCGTCACATTGGTAAAGGTCGATCAAGAGAGGCAACGGAAAACAAAGCCAGAGCGAGCACTGATCGGGGTTCACAGCCCTTGATGCTTCGTTATCAACGATTAGACGAGTAATCGGGAAATTAGGCACTACAATGATTATCCGTATGTGTCTCAGCTAATGGGTGCTAAGGTGATGGAGGCCATTGCACCGATTGCTCCTCACATTGCACACTGTCAGGCGCATTTGCAGTGAAGCCGGGGGCATATGCCATGGAATTTCAAGAACTGCAGTAGAACTTTTTTTAACGATAAATCCCACTTCACACAGCCCAACAACCAGAAGTTATGGCATGAGGTACCATTTCATTTTATAGTCTTAACCTTTTGGTTGTCATCCGTCAGACTCTTACAATATGGTGGTACGCCAACGAGATCCTAGCCCTGTAACGTTGCCCTTCTTTTAATAGACCACTGGGATTACATTTCACCAGGATAATGCTCTACCTCTATGACATTCTTTTTTACTGTTTATCTTCGTGTCCCTCCAACACTTCACTGGACTGAACGATCACTAGATCTTTCCCCAATAGAGCACATATGAACAGGTGTCTACGACCGTTGCTGGATTGCGCTGATCTAAATCGCCAATTGGAACACGTGTGGAAAGCGTCTAGCGGGAAGATATCCGTCAACTCCACAAGCCAAAGCTCCATTGGATAACAGGGCCAGAGATGGGCCAACATATTATTGACTTATTATTATTATTTACTGTTCCTGAAACTGTAATTCCTGAATAAAACATTCAATTCCTATGATATTGCCAAAGCTTACCTTTCGGCACATGTGCATCACATCTATCAATTTTTGTCCCATTTGGACAGTCCTTGGTGCGCCGCTTTTTATGTTGTAGAGTAGTAAATCTTTTATCAAGCCCTGAAGCAAAGTCTTCGAGACAAAGACAAAGATGCCTTCCAGAAATATTTCCCATGGGAAACATCATGGTTGTTTAATACATGGAGAAAACCGAGAAGATTCTCATACGGCCAATCTAACAAAGAAACAGCTACTGAGCATATTAACTGTGCAGGGAAGCTCTCTATCAGGGGTAATCTTCAAGTTATCCGTAACTTAAATAAATTACAGATATTCACAGAAATATACATTTCTGAAATTAGATTATAAATTTCATTTAAATATTGCAGTTTTTGTGGAATTTTCTAAAAAATAATTGTATATATATATATTTACATCTAATTCTTTTTTTACATGGTTTTGGAATAACACGATCCAAGATTTAGTATCGAAACCCCCTATACATCAACAGTTTTTTAACTTTTAGCATAAAGATTACGTCTCGATGCTTTCGTCTGCATTTTTTTTTAAAAAATAAAACCCTTTCCAAGAAAGTACTCTATGTACGTCACTGCTGAAGACTCGCCGTGAAGAGGGGCACGTAAAATCTCTCGAAGTTCAAAATCCTTGTATTTAGAAATTGTATATATATATATATAAGGCATCTATCTCAGTTCAGATGTCATTCTCGTTATATGATCGAGGTTTCAAACTTTTGAGATATTTCTCAGATAGTTCTCACGCAACTCCAACGTGCGAGTTTATCAAAAAAAAAAAAAAAAAAAAAAAAATTGAATAGAACTTATGAACAGTGTAAAAAAGACTTAGAAGTACGTGATTCATATTCACAAACATCAATATATTCGGCATTTAGATTGCAGATATTTTTAATATTCCACAGCTTTATGGATAAAAATATTTCCGATATTCACTATACTTTTTAAGAAATTATTTTTAAGCGCGAAATATATTTAGATGTATGCTGCATTATTTTTTCTATTCCTGGATTTGAAACACATAGATTATTATTTTCCGATTTTACAGCTTCCAGAACATTTTAATGTTAAATAAAAATTCACCCCTCTCAAGTCTTAACAAGAAACTGATATTTTTTCTCATTTAATCGTTTAGAGCTCTTTTTTCGCCTGAAGTCAGATAGCTGAATCCAAACTCAGAATTCATTTTCAAATACAAAAAAAGTATCAAAATAATAAAATAAATTCGTTATGTAATAACATGTATATACATTTATCATTCTGCATCCATATTTTCGGAATATTCAATAAATATGTCATTTTTCACTTTAAACAGATAAAAGCTAAATATCGATTTAGAAGTCCTATAGACGAAATATGAAACACATGTTATAAAAGAAAAAAAATATATTGATTGAAATTGAATTCAGTAGCATAAAAAATATACACCTCTTCTATAGGATAGTGAAATCAGAATGTTATTTTTAATGTTAGAGCATTCCCCACCTTCCAGCTTAGAAAAGTGCGCCGAGTTTGTTCCAGGTATCTTCTTTAACATTAAGAGAAGATTACTTTAAGATATAGTAAGTTTTAAAACGAAATAATATTTTAACGAAAAATACAAGGTGCTCATGACTTATTCTCCGGATAACAGAATTAAATTGAAATGTAGCTTTACGAAGAAGAAATAATTTATATATCGGTATAATCCTTAGTTCAAGGAATTTTATTTTTTCTAATTTCTGCGAATGGCAACAGGGAAATTGTTTGTATGCAGACAAAACGGCGGAATCCAGTGTAAACGCAATGTACATATTCTGGTTATAGGAAACGAAATATTCGAAAACAGTTTAGCGCCGATTCCGAGATATAAATTGAATAAACCCCCACCAGTGGATTCATTCCCAAGTTTATTTCGATATGCCGAGATTGTTTGCTGTTACGCAATTAGAAGAAATGTTGCCAAACACTTATTCCTAATAGGATATGGTCCCCTGCCGTTGGGCTACACACGTGCGTAATTTTGTTGATGACGCATTGGCAGAGAAGTTTCATGGTCACTCCGTTCTCCTGTCGTAACATCACTTGACTTTTTTTTCTGGAGATATATAAGGAACCAAGTTTATGCTGCAGAGATTCGCAGTATCAAAGAGTTAATCAAATCACCACAGAAACAGCTAATGTGACTCCTGCAGTGCTTACTAATATCTGAGGAAAATCGAGAAAAAACTAGATATTCTCTGAAAAATTTATGATGTTCGCATTAAAGTGTATTAGTATAAAATTCTTTGAAGTATTAAATAAAATGTATTAAGTCTTTTCCCTATCTTTTACTTTGTTATACTTAAAACATAACTTTATCGGGGATTAAATCATGAACACCTTGTTCGGTAATCTCGGTAATTCGAACTAAACGGGGTTCGATAACTCTACGTGCGAGGGCAAAGGCGATCCAATCTAATCTAAGGGATTTAGTCAAGGATTACGGAACCAATCCTATTACATGAGTTAAAGAATCTCAATCCTATTACACAATTTTAATTTAGAATGAACAGAAAATTTTTCAATGACAAAGGGAAACAAATTTCTTTGCCGTTTTCAAATGGGGAAACTAAATGAAATTCTTTAATTAGTGGACATAAGAACATGTAGTGATCAATGTCTCCAACAGAGTGGTGAACACTATGGGGAGTCGGGGTAGTTTGTAATTTAAAACTATGTAAATAAGAAATAAACGGACCATAGTTAGTAAGGGATTGTGTAGCGTAACTTGAATGGAGATTGGTATCTAAGTTGTGTGGGCTTGTGTAAGTAGGATTTGACCAGTAAGCCAGTATTAAAGTTTGACCATCAGCTCTCCCAGTCATCAATTAATTTATTTCTTAGGATTTTAATGACACAGATGTTAGGAGTGGAAATACCCACCTCTATACCATTAATAGTAGCGACCTTAGCAAAATATTGCAAGCCTTATTTTGAGTCTTAACCCACAAAATACTACCAAATTTGCAATAAATACAAAGTTTATTCTTTATTAAAAGATACATTGATTTACTGTTAAAATTTTTGAGGCAAAAAAGGATGACAAAATATTAGAGTAAATATTAATTTTAATGTTGTGACAACAACTCATAGGACGGAGAATCCGTCTGCGGATACCTCCGCCTTAAAGAAAGTATTGTAGGATCTTAATTTGTAAACATAAAATTTATAAAGAGATTCCAGATATATATATATATGTGTGTGTGTGTGTGTGCGTACATCTCCACTCTCTCTCAGTATTACATTTAATTACTAAAACAATTTTTGGGGCCACCAATTTAAAATTTTAAAAACCTGAGTCAATTATCAAAGCTGCTTAGTATCTCGAAAACCAATAATTCTTTCCCACGTTTGAATAGTTTGAGGAAATCATTTAGAAAAAATTAATAATGGAAATAAGGGAAATAATGACTAAATTGACTAAATATTGTATGTACCAATGGTTGTTTATGATAAAAATAATCCCACATCGAGGTGGTTTCTGCAGCAATTCTTTCCTACTAATTGATAGATTACTAATTGAATGAAATTGGGGTAAATTTGTATCAGACAATTGTTTAAATAAAACCCCCTTTCCTGTAGTGGTTTTTAGGTCCACCAAACCTGTTTTAAAACATTCAACGAGACATTTCAATCTTTCCTATCTTTCAGAACTCTGATTTCTTTAAAAACAACAACTTATCCTGTAAAGGACAAAGACCGCGAAATTGCATGCGTATTAGATATTCAATCACTTTTTTTTTTCTTATTTTTTCTATTTTTTAGCAAGTTGATTGTTTCAATTAAATAAGGTATGGCAAAAATTTCCTCGTAGTTAATAACCCGTATTAAAAGAGAAGAGATATAGACAATCACATGTTTTTGTGAGTGCACGTTTTTTAGCACTCTTGGGGAAAGTGATTCTTCCATGAAACCACCACCGAAAAACATCTCCAAGGTCCCGTGACGCCACAGTGTCACAACAGATCGCGCCGTGAACAGCAATGTTACGCTCTTTTGAAGGACACACACATAGCACTTTAATAAGTGACAGGGGAAAAAAGGGAAACAAAAGAAAGGTGACGTCAGAGACGATCTAAACGGCTCTTGAACTTAGTGAAGCAATCGCAAAGTACGATTCTATACTTTTACCTTCGCATTCTTTCTCATTGCATTGTTTGAAGCGAGTACAGAAGCAATGATCTACAAAGGTCCTGTACTTCACAAAGTGACACACACCTATCGAAGGAGATTGATCCTTAACCATCAATGAAGGTTGCAATATTAAGATTAGACTTATGATGTTGTAACTCAGTGATTCCCAAAGTGGTCTATATATACCCCCAGGGGTCTATGATGACCTGCAAGGGGTCCACATCAGCGAAAAAATAATTTAGGCGTCCATGAGGTGTAAATGGGGATCTATGATGGTGGCTCTCATTAAACCAAATCATGATTTTAGTTTTAAAAGAAAATTTAGTCGCGTGGAAAACAGATTTTATCTATTTAATAGATTTACTAATTTTAATAAGGTTAATTTGTAGTTACAAGGTGACAGCATAAATCTTATTAAAAACAAAGACCATGTCTACAATTTTGGCTTTAAAAAGACATACTTGTCATTTATCACCAATTATGGAATATCGTAAGCAAATTTTTAATTACTTTTTCAGCATGATTGCCAGTCTCCAAAACAAAAAAGAAAGAGGGGAAATAAGTTCTGGACATTACTAACCGAGGAGATTTAGGGTTAAACCTGACACAATTGATTCAAAATGTTGAAAAATTGTTATTGAAGCACCAGATTTATTCCTCTCTTTAAAAGCATTTGTTTGTTGCTCATTTATTATATATATTAATTAAATTTTAATTTAATTAACGTGTTTTTTTCTTAAGTTTTAAATACCATACTTCACTTCTGTTAGAAATTTAAATAGTTTAAAGTAAGTAGATCTATACCAGCAGTCAAAAAGACATTTAAATTGGTAAATCTGCAAAAATTCAATATTAGGTAAGCAGGGGTCTACCCCAAACCGAAAAACATGGCAAGGGGTCTATGAAACAAAAAAGTTTGGGAACCTCTGATGTAACTACTTTCCAATAATACGCTGAAGGGGGTGCGAACTAACTAGGTTTTGCTTTTATATCAATGATATACTAAAGAAGGATTCAGACCTCCAACAATTCGTAAATTGTTTCTTAAAAGAGTTGTTTAAAACGTGAATAGGAGTGCGAAAAATTTGGACCCAGGCAAATATATATATATATATATATATATATAAATCTTAATAATATATGAAAATATAATTCCAACTTAATGCTGAACAATGTATAGGAATATAACGAGACAGTACAGGTGAAAGTAGAATAGCCAACCACAGTTATACAATAACGAACTCTCTTAGGCTTAGGACTAAGATTGCAGGGCTAAACACGATTTCATGGTGTCAGCTATCTCTTTTGTTAGCTTATATTACTATGTTCAAATGCCAAAATTTAACCTGAAAACAATTACTATGAAATTTTACAGTAAGAATTTTTCAAAAATATAGTTATGTATTCTTATACTCTAACCAATAACTTAATACTGTAGCCCAGAATGCTATTTCAGACTTAATATTATAAAAAATTATGTATTTTATCTAAAAACATATACTGTTATCGTGTATTATTACTGTTAAAATGTTATTGTTTCTCTGTATGTGGAAAACACTTTTCTTCATAAATCGACCAAAATTAAGTTTTTGAAAAAAAAAATATTCTGTGATTTCCCGAGAATTTTAAATTAAATAAAATTCTATCAGGATTCTGAGTGTCTAGTCAGAGAAGCTCTAGTCGTAAAACACGTGTTCCCCCAAATTTTAATTCAGCTTGAAGACACTGACATCGGTTGCCCCGGAAACTTTTTTTTGATCATATATTACAAATATCCGCATTTCTTAGAATAAATTACTAACGCGATAGATCTAATGTTATGTTAAAACTAAAATCGCATGAATGCACAAGATTTTTTTCTTTAAAATTCCTTGCAAAACATATATATGGGGCGCCGCGGGGGGGGCGGTTTTTTGAACTACAATAACAAAAATAATGCAATTCATGCAACTTATTTTATCCGAAGTTTATTGTTATGAGATTCGTTCAGTATTTGTTAATACAAAACTGATAGTTATTAGTTTTTATGGAACTCAATAATATTCACAATTTAAACACTGAAATTAATAAATTTAATTCATAACTGAAGGTTGGGCGCAGTATATCCAGAATTGATTCTTGCGCCAACCCCTCACACTCATTCACAGATGACTGAATATTTCTGAGAGTGTTGTAAAATTATAGTTAATCTTTTGATAATCATTAATAACCTATGTGAAATAGTTTACTTGTTATTAGTCATTATAAGTTAAAACTGTGCATCTAATAGATAATTTTTTAATTATACTTCTGCTTTACACTTTATTGCAACGAAATATAACGTGTTATTTTGAAACACTATCTTCAATCTATTCCAGAATTAACTTCACCAAGTTGTTTGAGCGTATTTGTAAGATGATGAGGAATTCACAAACATAGTTAAAATTTTCCGCCACACATTGAAGGATAGATAAGCCGGAGAAAGATTAAAACTCGGAGATTAAGGAGCAGTTTTAGTATTTCTCGGCTTTTAGTAAAATTTATTACTTGGTTTAACAGTTTCACATTAAATATTTACTCGCTCAAAAAATTAATAGTTTTCGTGCGGTCAATTCCTATTTACCTTCTAAAGTATTCGGTATAAAAGTTCCATCCGTCTTTTGTGACGATGAAGAAGTGCTAAACACACAAAAGGTAAATAACTTTAAACTGTACCATCAAAACTGAATGTCGACTTTCTCATGTTCATCTAAGAATTTTATGCAAATAATCTCTTGCGTTATAGTGTTGCCGCTAGTTATAAAAAAAAGAAAGCTAAGTTCCTGAAACAGTAGTACAGGTGCTTATGAACATAAGGAGAACAAATATTTGACGATAGTATTTGGATGATAGTAGGAGCTCTGATGCTTGGAGTAAATATTAGCCAAATCGCATTTGTATAATGTTCCCGAGGAGATGTAGTGAAAGTATGTTAAGACTGAAATGGCGTGTGAAAAACTGGGTTTGAAAGGTCGAATTCTGTTTGTCCTGGAGTAATGAATGATCAGGTGGAACGGAGAATCTTCCGAGATGTGAAGAAAAACAAAATCGGCACAGTGCAGCAAATTAACGCAGATCTCCATCAATGATCATTTCAAAGTATCTCTGATAGCAGTGCTCTCCGGACTTCCCATCGTTTGGACTATGAAAGCCAACGGCCAGCGTAAGCAACCTTGCTGTCTGCATGAAATAAAATGAAACGTCTCACATTCTCTCAGACAAGATTGGACGGTGTATAGTTTGAAAAAGTAACGTGGCGATACCATGAATCTCCCATTTGAAGTTACATAAAACAGATCGGCGAGTTGCGAGGTTTCCGGATACAGGACGAAAGCGTGGACCAGTATGTATTGCTATATAACAAATGTATTGCTACTGCACTTCAAGCTGGTGAAAGTAATGTGCTGTTCGTGGGAATGTGTTTTCCTGGTATGCTTCAGTTCTTTATTTTATGTGTAGGGACAGTGGCGTAACGGAGAATAATAGA
>BMAV01005934.1:1155104-1169740 GCA_019973955.1 Trichonephila inaurata madagascariensis
CGATGTGAGGGTGTATGTTACGCTACTGTGTAGAGATGTTTGAATAAGATATCATATCTAAACATTGTTGCTGAGCAAGTACATCGTACAATGCTGAAATTGTATCCTAAAGGCAATGGGACAAAAAATAAAATATGCTTAATTCTTACAAATGTAAAGTCAGAATACGATGTAAACACTATTTACATATCTGAAAAATGGTTTCAAGACTGAAATGCATTTTTTAAAATTAGGTAACGAACAGCCTTAATGGTAACGGTCAGTGAGCAGTCTGAAATGAAGAACGCGTAGAGATCTCACCTTTTTTGACAGATCACTACCCTTGAAAACTGACGGACTGAGAATTTTCCACAAAGCATCACAAAGATCTGATCTGTTTAATTCAAAATCTCCACTAAGAAATTTGCTACCTTTTCAATTACTTCTGCCTTATTTTATTTATCCACTGACCCATAACCCTAGCTAATAGGGCTTTCCGCATCTCCAATGTGATTAAAATGCGGACAAAAATATTACCAGAGAATTAATTAATCTAATATGATACCAAGTGTGAAATCAGAGACTCGGAATTTAGGCTGATGTTGAAATTCAGTGATGCTTTAAGACAGTATCGCTCCGACAACTGACCTATTATATGTTACATATCAGACAAAAAATATCTAACGTTTATCGAAAGACAAGGTATTCATCGGATTTACATTGTTTTTAACATGTAGCATCTAGAAAAGAATAGTGTTGACAATTTCACAAAATATTGTAATACATACAGTCATATGTAGTCAATAATATCATCATAATATGTCACTCTATATTTTACAAAGTTAAAATAGTTAAGAAAGGAAACTTTTTTGAATGTTTTAACAATTATATACTTTAGATTAGTGACCTTCAACGCTTAGGAAATTATGAGGTTCGTCGCCAATAGCCTCATGTTGCTTCTTAGTGCCTTAGTTAATAACATCACTCCTCTAAAATGAATTTAAGCAGAAATTGAACACTGTTCTGATAGAGTCGACAAACATAAGTTTCCGATACATTCAGAGGAAAGAATTTTTTTTTAAGTAACGGCCTCAAATTTGATTTCTGTATATTACATGTACGAGGGTTGGGGCAAAAGTCATGGCAACTGTTTTTTTTTCTTGAAAATACCAGTCCGGTTGGAAAATGTGACATATACAGATGAGAGGACAAGGTGTTAACTACATGCGGGGACAAGGAATAGCACTGAAATATCGTAACACACTAATTTATTACGGTAGTATATATATACAGGGCAATATGGTCTTCACGGTGCAAAAAAATGACAACACAGTACACCCACCGTGCTACTGTACGGCATGGTAAGGCATTATTTCCAAGGGCTTCCACTAATTCATTGTGATATTCCATTGCATTTTTCCCTCGGAGAAAGTCTATTTTGATGAAAGAACGCTGCTCAACACTGGTTGCTTCCATCATACGACACTCACCAACTAACTGATTTCACAGCCCTCGCTGCACGATTACCAGCTATCACAGAGCCATCTGTTCTTTTGTATACACACTATGCCTGCAGAACTTGCACACGACGCATATATGTTTGTGATCCATTCACATATATACAAAAAAAAAAAAAAAATAGTTGCCATGACTTATGCCCCAACCCTAGTATTTTTAGTAAAATTTTAAAATGTGGTTTGGACTTTTTTGTCGTGACCAGTCAAGACCCAAGAAAGGAATTTTCCAATATCAAAAAATTGCAACGAAAATACTTAAATTGGGCGCTTCAAAAAAAAAAAAAAAAGTTCCACCACATAATCGAATGATTTTTTTTAAAAAAATTGGCAATCCTTTCACGCCCCATGTCGGAAGTGAAGCAACCTCCTTCAAGTAGCCAAAATAATAAACAATATCACTTCGTTCACAATAAACTGAGCTCAGAATTTTTTTTTTCGTTAGTAGATGTAGAACTGCTACTTCAGCACGAACGCTTTTGATTTATTCATTTGGCCCCGTTTCTTTAAGTGGTGGTAGCTCAGGTACAATCTAATTTCATCATGGAGACTGATCTTTTTATCCCAAGAAAAACGGGATCCGATACTTCAATTCTATTCGAAAAATAGGAGGAAAAAGTTATTTTTAGTTTTTGTTAAGTCGATGGAGAAAAAAATTGGAAATCGAATGATATTTACCTATACTGAAATTAATTCATTCTTTTTGTATAATTTTTTTATTCTTAAAAAGAAGTTGGAATCAAATCGGGTAGAAAACTGGCTACATAAAAATTATTTTATGGTAATTTTTTACTGTTCAAAAATCATTCTAAAGTTGCCATTAATATCCCATTGATGTAGTAAGACATTAATGTTAAAAAAAATCTAAATCGATATAAGTGACAACTTTAAAAGTTCTTTTGATTTAAAATGAAATATCTTTTACTATTCATTAAGGTGGATTCCGATGAAATTGATATTTGAATTTGCAATTACTTAATGTCCATCCTTTGGCCAAGCTACATCAAACCAATCAGAGAGATTAATCCATCTCAATTTCCCATACAGCAATAAGTGAATGGATGTTTAATTAGTAGTTTGAATTAGATTATTCATCATCCGATTTAAGTTCAAATTTACGAGGTCATCTCCAATAGCCCTCATACATTTTTAGAACGATATCAATTCAGATCAATCAAACTGATACGTTATTAATTTTTTCATGGTTCAATCTGAAGACAATTAAGAGATTAAATATCTTACAATTAACTTTATTTTGTGAAGAGTAAATAATAATATTTAATATTGCATTGTAATACTATATAAATTATATATATATTTTTTGAAATAACTAAGTCATAAAATTAAATCAAAATATTTACCTTTGTTAAAAATAGGTTCTAATTGATATGACAAAACGCAAAACTAACATTGATTAAAAAATATCAATTTTATAAGAGAAAATCAATCAAAATTTCAATAAAAAAAGGAAAATATGCAAAAAACATTTTTTTATTAAAATTCCTATTTAATAAAACTATACATTTAGAGCAAAAGTTGACATTATATATTTAAATAAAGTAAAAAGTTGTTTTGGTACACCTTATTCATTCAATTCACATGCCGTCAAAAAGAATTTAGATACATTAGAAAATGAACTTAACTGAAAATAGCATCATTGAGGACTCTGAAATTCTTATCAGATTTGTGTAAACAAAGATTACAGAGGAAATTAATGATGAACTTTTCGAGAAGAAAATACGAAGCCACGTGTAGAAGATAACAAGTGGACCCTAATCACTCTTGATTACTCCAAAAATGTCGCTTTTATAAGAATTTGTAAGAGGCAAAGAGATGAATACAGCTTCATCAAAGCTTCTGATTTCTATTTAGTGTATTATTGATTAAACTAATGCTGCGTGTGGAACTCTTGGTTCCCATCGATTGCGATTAGGGAGAGTTAAGGTTTTCTTCGTTTAATGTTAAAGAATGAGACCCGAATTCGGAATATTTTTAGAATTATAAAAGTACTCAAATATTAGATTCTGGCTTCGCTATCCTATAAAGCAGGGGTATCCAACCCAAATCACCTTGCTGGCCACTTCGGAAAAATATTATAATCTAACGGGCCGCACATAAAAATATGTACCTTTATATCAGATTTGGAAACAAAAAAAACATTTATTGGAGTGAAAATTTAAAACAGAATGAATTATTATTATAGTTTTCATTATTTTTCATGTATACAGACATAGATAATATAATAATGTTTTTATAATATAATGATGCAATGATCAAATAATGTTTAAAATATTACGATTGCCATTTTCTTGAAAATTACGGTGTTCCTTTTGAATTGATCTTTCGTTACTCATTGTTGAAATATGATAGTGCTGTCATTTGCACAAGATTAAGTATACATTGCCCTTTATCTTAACCGTCCTGAATATTTTTTTTAAACTTTAAAAAACATCTCTGACTGCCTCTTGCTTTTTGGGCACTCCAAACAGAAAAGGAGGAGGAGAAACGAAAGTCGCACGCACAGAGAATCATGTACCATCCATAGTAAAGGATATGCATAGTGCAATTTGAAATTTATTAAAAAAGTAATTTACTGTAGTACAATAAAATGCAACTGTTTGATAAAATATAAATTTATTTTAATCTAAAGGACATTTCTATTATCAAAAAGGATTTATTTTAAAACAAGAACAGGTAACAGGCAAATACATTGTAGATTTATATATATATATATATTTCCCCTCAAATAAATTTCAAAATGAAAAAAATTTAAAAACCTGATATTTAAATTTTTTTTAAAAAAGAGTCGGCGGGCCGCAACTTACGTACTGGCGGGCCATATGCGGGCCGCGTGTTGGACACCCTTGCTATAAAGAATCATTTTTTTATTATACTACTAATTTTAAACCAGATGAGACTTTTTTTCTGCTATAAAATGTGTTTCATATTTTTCTCCCTTATCTTAATGCTAAATGAGCTATTCCTTTAGATGTTAACATGAAAAATTGGTTATTTATGGAATATTTTGAAATTTTAAAAACGCTGTATTATAAACAAATTTATGAGTAACAATGTAACAAATTACCACGATAATTGAGACATTTTTCTGCCTAAAAATGTGCTCCCATTTAATTCAGGCTCACGTACACTTAGCCTTAAAGAAGAAAGCCTTAAAGAAGTGGCATTAAAGCAAAAAAAAAAAAACTACCAAGAGATTTTCCATATTGTTCGTATTTAAAGTAACTTTAAGTAATAGTTCCGGAAAAGGTTTTATTCATTTTGGTAAACGTTATCATAAGCGATTGCATCATTTACATTGTGGAAGCTTAAAAATAGAACAAAATATTCGTAACTAACATTAATCTTCTCAGAATAATTTGCTCACATTTTTTATATATATAATTTTCAAATGGGATAAATGAAAGAAATGTAAGATATAGTTGTTTTTTCAATTATGAGATGTAAATTTCAGTATATTTGATAAATGTTTTAAGAAATCACATTTCGTTTTTCATCAAAAGTTAGAAGGATTTATTTCCTTCAGATAATTGAAGGAAATCGCATATTTTGCGAAACAAATAATTTAAGTTTTTAATTTAAACTTAATGTCAATTATATTTTGATTAATTTTATGTGAGAATAATCATATGCAATCATATCTTAATTAATTCATTATTTTATCAAACTAGAAAAAAAGCTAAATAAAGTCGTAAGTCAAAATTTATTTAGATAAAATGCTTGTAAAATTTTTTTAAGTGTTATTTCAAGCATATTACTATTCTTATCTATTCGGGAAGAAAAACATTAAAAACATTTTGAATATAATAAACTATATAAATAAAGAATTTGTTTATCTTCTAAATTGAATATTTTTGACTTGAAATAATTTTTTTTTCGAATTCAAAATTTAAAAAATATGGAAATCTTTCAAGAATTGTATTATAAATAAAATATATACAAATAATTATAAGGATTATATTAGCTTTTAAACTATTATCTCCTAATTTTTTGTATGAAATTTGAAACCAAACGAATAAAAACAACTTTATGTGTAATGCATCCAAAAGTCTTAGGATTACGTCAACAACATGATTCAGAATTTTATTTATAAACATTTTACCATACGAACTATTTGTCCCTGAGATTTGCCTCCTACCTTTTCCAATACGTATTTACACATTCAACTAGCTCTTTAACGACCAGGTACACTAATTGGCACCCCGGCGTCATTTATGCGCAACGCAAATTGGCATTCTACAGGAAATATAGCCCCGATAACAAGCCATTGCTCGCAGAAAGAAAGCCCACTCGATTAAATATTTATCGAACAGCTTCACGTATGTTTGTGATACATTTCTAAATTTTATTTACATTTACTCTTATCTACAAAAATAGATGATTTGTAAGAAGTTGATTACATTTATTTCAGGTCATTAAATTTTTGAAATATATAACTTAGAAGTGGGTTTATCCATGTTTTACGACAACAGAGGGGAGAAATTTTAAGAAAAAAACGCCGATAATTATTTCAAATGGCTGTAACTCTGAAAATGTGAATTTTTCAAACATCGTACTTGAGCCTCTGTACAGAGGCCTGAGCTATATACAGGTAAAATATTATTATAATAGAAGCATTTTTCACAAAAGGAGAACATTTTGAAAAAAGGCTATTCTAAGTTAATTTTTTGCCGAAATATTGTATTTAAATAATTTTTTTTGTCAAAATGTCCTTAAAACAATTTTATACATGTATTCTAATCTAAGTGACTCTAAATATCATGAAAATTATCCATTTATGAGCTTTTTTTAAAATCACGGTTCCGAACGTAGTCGGATACCTTAACAATTTACTGAGGCAGAAAATAGTAAACTAATCAAGGATAACTAGTCAGTGTTAAAAATATCTTGACTAATTTGTTGTATATATATATATATATATATATATATATATATTTGTTCTTTTTCTGAAAAAAATATAACACGATTCGAAAAATTTATGAGAAGTTCTTTCTTTATGAATAACAAAACATAAATAAATAAATTTTTATTTATTTTGGATAAGTCACAGATTAGCTTAACTCTTTGAAAAATAATTCAAAATAATACTTAACTCGGCTGAATTACTTATAAAATGAAACATTTTTTTGTAACCATAAATGAATGAAATATTGGTTTTAAAAATTTGTTTAACTGCTATTTTAATGAAAAATTCTTTGCAATAAATATTTTTCCACATAAAATTCTATTTTTCGTAAGAAAAAAAAAATGGAATAGAATGTTTATTTTAAACACTTATGAAGCAATTTTTAAAATTCTTGTTAATTTTACAAGAATATGACAGCCATTATATTTATTAAGAGAACAATTTTGGCATGTTTAGAGATTTTCTGATTGACGCTTGTCTGTAATCTATTAAGAATATAATACATTAACCATTATGATTATTCACAGATTAATTCTTTCGCATATTTACTGGTTCCTTAATTTACTTTTCCCCGTAATGCTCCAAAAACACTTAAGCGCTAATACAGTAACGATTAGTATCGTTCATGGAAAAAAAAGCAAGTATCAGTATCTGCAAAAGGGATTTTTCTGCTATATTCTTCTCCGAGCAGGGAAAGTGGATTGCAGTTCATCAGTTTCCCCTCTTTTCGGAAGTTGTTTCCGCATCCCGAAGCACTCCCATGCAACCCTATTCCCCCAAAATTGATGGTCCAATGAATTTACAAATCGCGCAGGCACCGTTTTGAAGTACAGTCGAACAAATTATAAAATAGTGACTATAAAACAAAAGGTTTATAAATAAATTTTATTTATTCGTTTTAATATGTGTAACAATAACTTTTCAATATTTTTAAAATTTTATTTTAATTATCCATTTAATTCTTTTAAATTGGGTCAAAAGTTAAATTGTTAAAATTTTGCAGCACTATAAAAACCGTGCAAATTTTTAAGTAGAGTATGCGAAAAAACTATAATCACGTTTAATTAATTTTGACTTCTTATAATTTACTCAACTTTTTAATACTCTATATTCATACGTTATTGAAAGCATTTATATCTTTGATTCATCAACGGAAAATTCTTTTGGATCAAAGAAGTATTAATATTATTTAAAATGGGTTTTTTTGCAAACACTTATTTAAAAATAATTTATAAAAAGGTTAATTTTCCGCAACTTTTAAAAAGTGCCAGTAATTTTTCCTCTTTCTGGTCCATTTTCTTATCAAAAACATCAAAAGTATATATAATAGGTTAAAACACATTTTTTAGTTCTTATCAAGATAATTCAAAATTTGAAAGTTCGATAATTATCCGTTAAATATAATGTTTACTCGGTTTTTCTAAATGATTACTCATTCTTTCTTATATATATGAGGACATTTCATGAAATATGTTATTTAAAACACAGTAATTTAGTTACGATACTACATCTGTGAGTTTCTAATTTTTGGTATTTTTCTGCCAGAGAGAAAATTTTTCCAAAGTTATTTATACATATTATTGAATTATTAAATAACTCTTAAAATGTTTAGCTTTACTCAATATTTAAAATTAAGTTTCGAAGCATAGTTAAAATCATACATTAAAATAACAGCACATGAGGCATATTACAAAAGGAGCCAATGTTACTTTTTCATATTTACTTCGGCACACCCTTCTGTACTTCAGGCTGTTTCTTCACTTTTGCTTAACCAAAAATAACTAACAATCCCATTAAGTTAACGCTTCTATTATCAAAAAACTTTTAATATAGTTTTATACACTTATCTTGCTATGGAGAGTAAAATTTGCAAAATTATTTGCATAGAGATTAGTTATATAATCAAAGGTTATATAAGAGTACAGTTATTAAGCTATGAATTTTGCTGTTTACTTGAAATAAAAATAATATTGCCCGTGGGTCGAATGACTAAATTTGGGGATTGCAAAAAGATGTATTGAGTTTTATTACTACGGATGCTTTCATATTTAGGAATCATTTTTTTTCAAAATATTTTATTTTCAAAAGTTACAACCGATAGTTCAGATAATCATATTTATTTATAAAAGAACAAATATATAAATTTTATTTTCAAATAAATATTTTTATAATTAATTATCAGAAAAAAAAATTTAATTCCTATTTCTAGATTTTAGACTTCTATTCCTCAGGTCTTTACAATGTTTGCTCGGGTAAAAAGCGTTTGAGAACCTTTGGAGCAGTAAATATGACAAGTTAGTAATTTCAACTATTACTAATAATTCCATTTTTGGATCATGATTTAATTACTGTGCTACATCTCCTCTTATTGAGTTAAAATTATTAAAATGCTTGCAATGAATGCTTAAAAGCTGGAGTTTTAAAGATTTTCTCATGCCTCTTGATATTATTTTTTGTCAACCGAAGTCTGAAAACGGTCCAGGGTAATTTTTCTTCCCATTCCTAACAAAGTTTCATTATTCTAAAGTGAGCCTAGCATCTTTTGTGTTAAAGAGCGCCTCCATAATCCTCTCCTTCCATTAGGAAAGTGAAAGGTCGAGTCATTTTCCATCGTCCATCCTGCCTTAGTTTCCTCAGGGCCTCCATCCAACAGGAATCCGTATTCATCTCACTCATATTCATTTCGCATAACGTATTATCTCCTCCAAAAAATGCACACAGGCGCCAAGTCCAAGTTCAAGGTAAGTCAACACTAAATAAGACCACCTCATTGGATAACTTCGCTTTGCGGTTCCGAAAAAGTTCTTTCCGTTGACTGCCCTTGAACCTACGAACGCCCGTTCGACGCTCTGGCAGGTGACACAGGGTTGTTCGATTCGTTCCCTCCCCTTCCTTTCCCTTCAAGCCTTTCCGCACTAGGATGGCGCGATTGTTCTTCCCTCTCCCAACACTAGCCTACATTGTTGTCTACCAGCAAGGGATTTTTGTAGGGATCGTCAGGTGAGGAAGAGCTGTTTCAAGGGCAGAAGAGAAAGAATAACTTTCAATTACATTTTTTCACCCTCCTCTGTTGAAAAGCTCGTTTGCTAAACAAGTTAGACAAACAGAAGGAAAATGTTATAAGCTCCAAGTTTTGTTTGTCAAAACAAATGCAGAGATATCGCTTTTTTTTTTATCTTTATGAATAAAATAGTTGATGGGTGGTAATAGTTTGACGAGAAGTTTTGCATATGTGTATTAGCTACTAAATAAAAAAAGTTTTAATATTGAATAAGTAATAAATATAAAACGTTGGCTTAAGAAATCATTAATTTATAAGATGGTTAGGGTGCAGACAGCAATTAAAAATCTTAAATATTATTTTGGCAGTATATGGAAGGTTATACAGGGTGTCCGAAAAGTATGCCCGTGTCCGAAAAAATGTGATTTTTTTTATGTTGCATAAAGAAAATACCAAAGTTTTTTTTACGATGTTTTATTGTACGATTTCAATGTGTGCACCATTATTTGCTCGCAGCACATTAAGTCTGTACGAGAAACGTTATCTCATCTACTGCTAGAGCAGCCAGATTTTGTTTTCGACAATACGCAACTTATGGTCTTAAATCTTCCATGCCACTTATTAACTGAGGGTCTTGAAGGTGGATGTCATTTATAGGTAAATTACACCGTACATGTGTTGCAAATTTAAATTCGATAAACCATGCTTCAAATTACGCTGGTTCTTGAGGTGAAGCCATTTTGACACGAGAATGTTGTAAAATGAGGACGTTGCACCATCAAATTTATATTTCATGAAACAAAAACTTTAATCGTTTCTTTATGGAACATAAAAAACGGCAAGTAAAAATCTTTGTTTATTTTTAATTCATTTTTGAAAGAGTAGCCATACTTTTCGGATACCTTATATAGTCACCGTGACTACGTACAAGCGCAGCGCTGTTGCATATTATCAGATTAATATAATTACAAAAGTATTAAGTGAACCTGATTTTTCATTAATCTATATCTCATGCCCCCTAATACCCTGCATGTGTTATTTCAAAGGTATGAAAATATCTCCAAATAATTCTCGATCTTACCCCGTCTGCAGAAATTGTCCGCAAACCCAATTAACACCAGATTATATTTTTGACTGCAAGGCCATTCTTGCATCTTTTTAAACTTGATGTATCACCACAAGACATTCTTTACAGTCCTAAAACTCCAGACCTGGTCTCGCTTGTTATTGGGGATTTTGGACCAATATAGAAATGCACTAAATCCATAGACAAGATATAAGAAGAAGAAGAATAACCCCTAATTTAAGAATACAATCAATAAAGCATGGGCTCATCCAACCTAACTTGTACACTAAGAGGATACAAATTTTTAAAGATTCGAGCTCATTTAACGTTACTTGTGTGATAAAGTAAGCACAAAGCTAAATAATCTCGAACTCGGCTATTTCATTTTACGTATGAGATAAAAAGTACGAAATCGGGTTTTTATTATAAATTTATGATGTGTAAGTACAAAATTCAAAGATATTTAAACGTTTATAACTTAGTTTTTATACAATAAAATTTAAAAAAAATTAAAGCTAATTAGAGTAATCTAGTTTAAATATGAGCATATCAAGCTTAAAATTGATGAACTAGGGGTTAACAAACCAAATCTATGTACATTGCGAGTGAGAAATAAAAAAAATAGATGCGGGATTATTCTTGTACAAAGCATTCTCAAAATTAGTAAAATTTCGACCGGTTCGCCTAAAATTAAAGGTACTATTCTTAAGACGAGAAATACTTTTTATAATACTGAAACAACTAATTATTATGAAGCTAATTTATATACGGATTGAACCCGATGAAATAAGAACTAAGCTAATTTTTAATAATCCAGTCATGCACGACAACAGTTCATAACTAATGAAGTTCACACCTAGACAGTAATTAATAATCTTAAAAGTTATTTTGTTAACATATAATGAGCGCATACACATCGTTTGCAAATGGATTCTTTCTCACAGTCTCTTGAGTTAGCGAAAACGCCTCTAAATTTTTTTTATATTCCATAAAAAAGTAAGCAAAAGTACTTTAAATAAACCGGTCGAATCAGCTTTGTATAAGCATTAAGCGAGTTTAAAAATAGTAAGCAAATCAGTTATAAACGACAGGTGATAGTTATTTTGCTAAATTATTAATTTGATAATTAATATTAACACTTAAAACTTGCTTCTGTTGTCTTTTGGTAGTAATAAATCCGAAGTATAGTTTACTTCTGTAGAAAGGTGGAGTGTAAATTATTTTTGAAATTCCACCTAATTAATCACATTTGGAATATAATCTTTCTTTGCGGAGTTGATTATAATCCCAAATTATAATTCTAAGTAAAAGTCAAGTATCAGAATTTATAGTTTTTAATAATCGGAAGTGTATTTAGAATTAGATGATGTATATATATGGACACACCCACAGCAAATATAAAAGCTTGAACCGAGAACTGCCACATTATGGATTTTTTAAATAAGATATCTTAAGGTATCCGATTACGTTCGGAACCGTGATTTTAAAAAAGGATGAATAATTCCATAAATGGATAATTTTCATGATATTTAGTGTCACTTAGATTAGAATACCTGTATAAAATTGTTTTAAGCAGCGGTCGCCAAACTTTTTGACCTCACGGACCATTAAATTTATAATTTAAATCCCGCGGTCCACTAATAGGATATTTTAAGTGTTAAATTATTGTTATGAATCGAATTATGTTTCAATGCATCTTAAAACATAACTTAAAGTGATGAGTAAGTATGTTCCACATTTTTCTGGGGACCAGCGAAATTTTCTCGCGGACCACCACTTTGGCGACCTCTGGGTTTAAGGACATTATGACAAAAAAAAATTATTTAAATACAATATTTTGGCAAAAAATTAACTTGGAATAACCTTTTTTCAAAATGTTCTCCTTTTACGAAAAATGTTTCTATAATAATAATATTTTGCTTTTATACAGTAAAGACTTCTCCAGAGAGTCTGAACTAGGATTTTTGAAAAATTCACATTATTTTCACAGTTACCACCAATTGAAATAATTATTGGTGCTTTTTCTTAAAATTTCTTTCCTTGTTGTAGTAAAATAAGGATAAATCCACTTCTAAGTTATATATTTCAAAAATTCTAGTTCAGCCTCTGTACAGAGGTCTGAGATATATACTGGCAGATAGAAGCATTTTTCATAAAAGGAGAATGTTTTGAGAGAGAGAGAGAGAGAAAATGGGTCATTCTATGTTCATTTTTTGTCAAAATATTGTACTTAAATAATTTTTTATCGTAATAATATTCTTAAAACAATTTTATATACGTTTTCTAATCTAAGTGTCACTAAATATCATAAATATTACCCATTTATTAGCTTTTGAAAAATCACCGTTCCGAACGTAGTCGGATACCTTAATATAAGATTCTTAAAATATATGAATGTGAATAGTTTTTATTTATCATATTGAATTACCTCAAACTGAAAGTAAGTTTATAGTTAATACTTACAGGTTGTAGTATTATTCCCATTGATGTATGGACTGGTACCTAAAAAGGAAGAAAAAGAAATAAGTATACTTATCGAAATGAGAGCAAAAATAAATAAAATTCATATAATGTAGAACATTGAAAATTAGTGAATGGATTTAACTAGTGAAATAATCATTCATTTCCAAAACAAAGACAAAAAAACCATGTTTCAGACTCCCTCCAGATGTGAAAACTTTTTAAATGGGATGTTAAAACTAAAACACACGGCTCACCAGTAAAGAAAATGGTCCATCGGTAATATATAAATAAAGTTTCGATTTTCTATGCACCAATTGAAGTGATTAGTCTTTTGCTATGGAGACACTGAAACACATTTACTAGTGTTTCTGGTATTAAGATCTGTTTCATTAAACCTTCAGTATTCAGTTTGCCTTGATAGAACAATTATAGGGGCAGCTACAGGTTCTGAACGTTACTGCCGTGTAAGAGACTTCTTGTTACGTTAGGCAGTTATTGCCTCATATCGTACTAAGGAAGCATTATAATTTTACAATTTTGTCTAGGTCCTTTGCTATAGCTCCAGAGTTTTGAAATTATTTCAGTACAGACTGTCTTGCGGGACTCACTGCTTTCGTGATTGCCAATCTTGCGTCTAAGAGCCATAATTCTTCATAGATTCGTTCAAGTGATTTTTCAGAGCTGTAACAAACGTCTTGACTCTTACATACAGAAATTACACGGTGTATTGCAGAAACTCACTCTGATATTTACTTTGAGTAAAGTGCATGATTCACTGTGAGATGACGTAATACCCAGATTTGCATATCAAAGGGCGCTTGATCACATTTAATTAGATACCACTAATTACACTTTACTACGTCTTTCACACATTCTCTGTAGCACTAATGTAATTTCAGAGTGTACCATTAGTAAAAAATCAAATCAAATCACACATTCTTAGAAAAAAATCAATAATACTACTTCGGTTTATTAATGAAATATCATGTAAAGTTATTTTGGTCATGAGTAGTATATATATATATATATATGTGCATGGCTAGTGAGTTTTCTTAATTAATTTTACCCCCCCCCCCCTCTCTACTATTCCTTTTACAATAAAAAAAAAATCACTTTGAAACACCACAGGTTTCTAATTATTCAACCTGTTTCGAATCAGGCAAAATTTTAATTAGTGAGCGGTTTAATCAGCTCACTTGAAACTGTGAGACTTTCTCTAAGTAAGATCTCTTGTCTTAAGAGTCCGAATATTAATTAAGCTAGATTAAATTTTTAGAATATACGTCGATTGAAAAATAAACACTTCATCATTAAACCGCAACCAGTAATTCTACAAAAGAACAGGAGGAGTCGTTTCTATTTTTTTTTCAAGTTTCCCGAAATATATAAAAATTATAAAATCTAATTCTGTTCCGATTGTCTATTACTTATTTTTCTGTAACAAATATTGACATTTCTAGATACATTTCGAGTTTGATCTTGATAAATAACATGATCATTCGTCTAATATTTAAGTTCTTGAATTGTAGTGCGTGAATTCCAGGGGGTCCACAAAACCTGTGGCGTACTTTCAAGGCAGAGATTACATTTAAAAAAAAAAACGTTGACGATAGCACCAAGATGCAATCTCTATATGTTAAAAATTAAAAATCTGTAAGCTTAAAGGTGGGGTTTGAACCCCCAAACCCC
>BMAV01005934.1:1169750-1204638 GCA_019973955.1 Trichonephila inaurata madagascariensis
GCTTAAAGGTGGGGTTTGAACCCCCAAACCCCACCCTTGTTCACACTAAACAATGCGCGAAACAGTTTTGACATAAACTTTTTTTACCTTCAATTCTGTTAACTTTTATTCAAATAAATTATTTAAAAAAATGCATGGTAAAGGCTCTTTGTATTTGATTTTGCTTACCTAGTTATTAAAATAACAAAACAATAGTAAGCAAAAGTTGAATTGCTATCGTTCGACTGAAAATACAGAAAAATAAATAAAACAATGCATTTTTTGCTTTGTTGCGACTATTGCGAGACATGGGAGCGCGTAGCTAAAAATAGACTATCAAGTCGGAGGATGCCCGCGATTTTAACTATACTTTCCTTGCAGTGCACTTATCCCTTCATGTTACTTCTGTGTGTTGTGTGCGATATATACGTTTTATTGCCTTCTGTGTTTTTATCGTTTATTGCTTCTAGCTATATCACGTTCAAACATCCTGGCTACATTTGCGAGCGAAAATCTGAGGCAAAAGAAGGCAACTGGTGGTATCGATAAAAAGACAGTAAAAGCAACATATGGATCATCCTTACTAATAGTGAGTGATTATTAAAACTGCCCATCGTGTTAAGGTATCCGACTACGTTCGCAACCGTGATTTTAAAAAAAGCGCATAAATGGATAATTTTCATGATATTTAGAGTCACTTAGATTAGAATACATGCATAAAATTGTTTTAAGGACATTTTGACAAAAAAAAATTATTTAAATTTAATATCTTGACAAAAAATTAACTTAGAATAACCTTTTTTCAAAATGTTCTCCTTTTATAAAAAAAAGCTTCTAAAATAATAATTGTTTTTCTTATATAAAGTAAAGACTTCTCCAGAGAGTCTGAACTAATTTTTTTGAAAAATTCACATTATTTTCAGAGTTACAACCCATTGAAATAATTATCGGCGTTTTTTTTCTTAAAATTTCTCCCCTCTGTTGTAAAACATGGATAAACCCACTTCTAAGTTATATATTTCAAAAATTATAGTTGAGCATCTGTACAGAGGTTTGAGCTATATACAGGCAAAATATTATTATAATAGAAACATTTTTCACAAAAGGAGAATATTTTGAAAATGGGTCATTCTATGTTCATTTTTCGTCAAAATATTTTGTAATTAAATAATTTTTTATTGTAATACTATTCTTAAAACTATTTAATATACATTTTCTAATCTAAGTGACACTAAATATCATAAATATTATTCATTTATACACTTTTGCACAATCACGGTTCCGAACGTAGTCGGATACCTTAAGCAACACCAAGGTTATTGGAGACGGACCTCGTAATATTAAATCTCAGTCAAATGACAAAAACGGCACCTGAGCTGGCACCCCCTCTCCAAACTACCACACCAACAATGAGCCACAACAGATTTAACGTTCATCAGCCTCTCTACACGGCGGGTTTTCAATGGTAGCAAGGCTCGAGCTCGACACGCCGGACGCGAGCTCGTTACCATTACTACTTGGCACCAGAAATTAATCACAAGAACGTCTTAAAATGCTTAGGGTTGGGATGGGGTCCACAAAAGCTTAAGAACCCCTGATGTAATGTATCAAAAGTTGATTATCATAAATGGTACTGACACACACAATATTTATAAAAAAAAACCAAAAAAACTGTAAGGCATCGGATCAAATACTGACAGCAAAAAATTTAATTTCTATGAATAATTTATTATCATGGATAAGAGTAAAATATTAAGTTCATAATAACATAGAAATACAAGAAGGAAGAAAAAGGGATAAAAAAAAAGTCATTACTAGCTAAAAATTTCGTAATACAGTAATTTTATTCTGATAATAGGTCAGAAGAATAGAAGATATCCAGTTTGTGTTTTGGTTTTCATTTAATCGATAGTAACTTTATTTTGAAGATCGCTAATATAAGAAGCGAATGCTATACCGAAGATTTGATTTCGCTTCTTTATTTTTAGTTAACATTAGTTATAAACTAATATTTGCTTATTGCTCTTTATTATTTTGGTAAATTCAAGGTAATTAATTGAAAGAGTATTTTTGAAAAATAAGGTTTTCTGTCAATGTAAACGACTCATTAGTTACAACGAGAATAGCATCACATTTATTATAACGTTCTCCTTCTGAGTGTTTATTCATTCGATACTCTTCATTAAATTCTTTGAAGAAATAACTGAATAACAACTGATTTTAATTTAATTTGAGATGTTGTTTTATTCTATTTAAGTCCAAAGCTTCGATGCTTTTATATATTTGTCTCAATACCGAGAATACTGATAAACAGTTTCATGTGAAGTTTACCAAAATATTCTAAAAGCTCTCTTACATTTACTCTGTTTCTAAATCTACAGTAACAATACATACGAATTCGTAGAATTTATTTATAAAATAAACATGCAGAAATCGCGAAAAATTCATTTGTACGCAGTTTGACTGTAAATGTAGAAATTTTCCTTGAAGCAAAGAGTGCTTTTGAATGAATTTTCAAATAATTCTTTTGAAATCGTAGGAATTGAGAGTAACAATTCAAAATTATTTACAGAATTAAGTCAAAAATTTAGCGTTCATTGTAAATCTTATAAATGACGAAAAAAATACACTAATATATATAAAAGTAATTTATTATTCATTAGTAAAATGTTTTAAAACAAAAAAGTTACTTTTCATTAAAGCAAATAAAAAAATTAAACTTTGTAATAATTCGGATTTTGAAGGATTCGAGATAAATCGAACAAGAGATGTGCGATATAGTTTCTTTTTTCATATAAATTAGTTGTAAAACTTTAATTCTTAAAAAAATTCTGTTTTTTTTAAATTTAATTTTATTTTTTATCTTCTTTTTCTCAATATAGCTCCTTCAATGCATAAAAAATAATTGGTAATAAGAAAATCTATAAAAAAATCTGCTAATGTTTTCAGTTACACTTCACCATAAAAAAGTGCATTAAAATATTTAACGTAATATTAAGTGAAAATTTATTGGATTTTCTCAACGTTACAAATTATCATTATCTATCTTTCTGTCTCTAAAACGCGATGAAATGTTGTTGTTGTTTTTTTACTACAGACCCAAATTTTTATCTGTTATTTACTCGATTCCTTCTCCCTTAAAATCAATTTCAAACTTTAGAAGTATATATACATTGTTATTTTAAGCGATTTTCTTAAATCAGGATATGACGGTTCATATGAAATGATTCTGCAGATTAGGTGAATATGAGTTTCATATTTCAGTATTTTTTCATGTTATCGCCATGTTTTATGACTCGACGCCGATTTTTTTTCTGTCAAGTCATGATCTCGAGTCTGATGCTATTAAAAAGGACCTGTCATGACAGGACCTAACGGGACTGATGTACGTAAAATCTGTCGAGGTTCTAAGCCAGGGGTACTCAACCTTTTTTCCGGCTGGACCATATACATATCACGTGGGCCGTAACATGAGGATAATGCGAAAAAACACTGTAAAATCAAAGCAATATTAGACAGAGCAAAATCGATCGAATTACTGAAACTCGTTTTTTCGGCTTTTATTTTAATACTATATATTAACCCTATAATCAAACACACAATAAATATTCACTTTTTTGCATTTTTTACTGAATTATGAGGCAGTTTCGATTTTCTATCATCTATCATCAAGGCTCTATCTTTCTGCATTCTACTATCAAAAATAGCAAATTAATAGCAAAATGGATAGATTTGATTGCTTGATTGACAGAATTTCCCGCTAATTTTTTTAGTATTCAATATACAAGAATTCTTAAATAATTGAACTTCTTAGCCTCAAGGGACATGACCGGGTCACTCAGAAAAAGCGTATGGGCCGCAGGTTGAGTATCATTGTTCTAAGTCCTCACGCTGACGTAGCAAGGAAGTGAAGAGACGGAGGGGGGGACAAGAGCTCAAGTGCTATCCTCCCCATTTAGTTGTGGTTCAAAATTGTGAGGTCCGTCACCAGCAATTCTATAAGGCTGTTTTTTTACACCATAATACATAATTGATAAATTCACACAACCCAAGTATTGACGAAATGTTTAATATATATATATAGAGAGAGAGAGAGAGAGATTCTTTTTAACATTAAAATTCATCTTCATTTAAAATTTTTAAATATAATACGTTCTTATAAATATAAGGTTAATCTAGCGTTTTAATCTGCTAAAGAGTCTCAATTTGCTTCATATCAAATGAATAAATTGAACGCTACAAAAAGATGTTTCGGGATATTTAAAAAAGGATTTCGGGGGTAGGAGAGAGTTCGGTTTCAAAAGCAGGGGAGGAAACTGAATGCTCTCATTTGGAGAGAATTTCAGGGGAGAAAGTGCAATTCAGAATGCAAAGAGTTCAAGCGTGCCCGGAAGTTCGCTTGGGGGAGAATTCTGGGTTTCAACTTACTTTCAACATTCGAGGGGAAGAGATGCAACTTCCTCTTGTTCGAAACAAGAAAGAATTTCCACAAATCCTCTCCATCTGAAACCATAGGGAAAGAGGGTTTTCCCCAACATTCTTCATCCACACATTCACTTAAGAGATTAGTTTGGTTTCAGCTTCAATTCCCATCCCCTTTTACCAAATAATGGTATAAAGAATGCAATGAAAAGTTTCTTTACATTCCGGGAACTATTTCGGGAAATATATTTTGAGGAATAGATGATTTTTATTACACTTTTTTCCCTTCTTCTACCGATAAAAGTTAACTCAAAATTTAAGAAATGTCACAACGTATGGCTCCCCATGTGTGAATTTGAAATACAAGAAAAAAAATTTAAATAATAATATTTTAAAATATCTTTGAGTATATGTATAACAGGGGTGAACAATTGTTTTTGCTCGATTAAAAAAGGGACAATTGTTCTGCATTGTGGAAGTGGAAGATACCGTAGGGCCGCAACTTTTCAAAATGATTGCATTCCTTAGTTAATTTTGCATCTCACAAATAGTATTAATTGTACCATATATAAAAATCAATAATTATAAGTTAAGGTATCCGACTGCGTTCGGAACCGTGATTTTTCAAAAGCGTACAAATGGATAATATTTATGATATTTAGTGTCACTTAGATTAGAAAATGTATTTAAAATTGTTTTAAGAATATTATTATAATAAAAAATTATTTAAGTACAATATTTTGACAAAAAATGAACATAGAATGACCCATTTTCAAACTATTCTCCTTTTGTGAAAAATGCTTCTATTATAATAATATTTTGCCTGTATATAGCTCAGACCTCTGTACAGAGGCTCAAATAGAATTTTTGAAATATATAACTTAGAAGTGGGTTTATCCATGTTTTACGACAACAGAGGGGAGAAATTTTAAGAAAAAAAACGCCAATAATTATTTCAATGGGTTGTAACTCTGAAAATAACTGAACTAATTTTTTTCTGAAAAATTTACGACTCTCCGGAGAAGTTTTTACTTTATATAAGCAAAATATTATTATTTTAGAAGCATTTCTTATAAAGGGAGAACATTTTGAAAAAAGGTTATTCTAAGTTAATTTTTTGCCAAAATATTGTATTTAAATAACTTTTTTTTTTATGTCAAAATGTCCTTAAAACCATTTTATACATGTATTCTAATTTACGTGTCACTAAATATCATGAAAATTGTCCATTTATGCGCTTTTTTAAAAACACGATTCCGAATGTAGTCGAATACCTTAAATAAAATAGAAGGAGTTTTATTCAACTTATTTATCGTGCAAATTTCATATAATCTACAGCTGCTTATTTCATTTTAGAATCAGTTTAATTAGGCAAATGTACCCTATCACACTTTTCTACAAATTTTTTTGAAATCAGGAGGGAGATAATTTATCGAAATTCTTATCACAGCCTGCACATTTATATCAGCCAACTTCCATTTATATTTATTCTTGTTGATCTTTATGTAAGAAAAACTTTGCACACTAATTTATGTTGACCCTAATATAGAGAACATTTTCTCTGTATTTGGTTTTCTGACTGTCTTGGAGGACTGCATAAAAACTTAATTAAAAAACCTTACTTGTTCACCCCTGATATATAAGGTTCTGAGTAGAAACAGAAACACGCGGTAAACGAGTAATAAAAATTTGAACGAATACAAATACAATTAATTTAGTACTTATTTTATCTTTATTTAAGAAAGTAATTTGAACAGGCATGTATGTCTTTTATTTTTAAAAAAGATTTCTACTTATGACATCAAAATTTAAATAGCTATTGCGGCATAATTATGCATCAAAGATACACAAAACGTGATATAAAGTTTTCAAGTAACCTCTTATTGGTTTCTTTTGAACTCGTATCACCACCTGTTATCCTAAATTTAGCAAGACATACAATTTCAAATCCAATTAAAGATTAGATTTACGTCTGTTTTTTTAGATGTAAGAAAGTTTCCACAAAAAGATCAAAGACAACTTCAAGACTTAATACGTTAAAAAGATTGATTGTTTGAAATTGGTCCTGAAAGGCCTTTTTTATAACTTTCCAACTGTAAAACCGTCCGTGTTAAGAGGGACCGTCCGTTTATTTAAAGAATCCTATACTATTTTGTCTAATAATTCTTAGAAATCAGCACTTCTTAATTCGAGACCCTTACAAAACGACGAGAACATGTGAAATAATTTTAACGAAGATGATTAATTATAATTTCGTCATTAGATTGAGATAAAAGAAACGATTCTGAATTATTACGAAAAAATAGAATAAAGCGGGAAAATCTCTAATGGGACCAATTTACAACTGCAAATAAACTCTTTCAGTTGTGATTATTAACACACAAAAATATAAACCACCAAATCTCTTAAGTACAAATTAAGAATTTATTATGTACCTAAGAGATATAATAAAAATAAGTCTCTGTTTAAGAGAAGATATATTCAACTATATATAAAAAATAGTGGTAAGATGCAAGATGTAACCAAACAGATTCGCAAATTAATGAACAACATAGACCTCAAATTAACTTATCCTAAGTTAATTCAATTTGAACTGCAATAAAAGGAAGTATAATCATATCTCCTGTTCACGGTATCAATTACTTGTTCTATCTCTCCTCTCGACTACTTCTAAAAAGAGTATAATAAACAAAACTGAAAAAGATGCAGTTCACTAAATTTCTTAACATATTTACATAAGCCAATTTCGGGAAATGAACGTAATGTGAAAAAATTAAGAGCAAGTCTTACAAATTTTAGGCTGTTCTCTTCAAATGTACGAGAGCTTGAACTAAACACGGAACACATTTTTAGACAGAAAAATATCTCAATTTTTCTGAAAATTTGCAGCTTTGTTTATAACATAACATTTTTAAATTTTCAAAATATTCAATTAATATGTAATTCTCCGTTTTAACATGCAAAGGAGTAGCTCATTTAGTATTATGGTATAGGAGAACGCGAAAAATAAAATTTAGAACAGAAAAAATAGATCAATTCCGATAAAGAGTAGTTTGGTAAAATTTGATGCCCTCCATAGGATACCGAAGCCAGAATTTAATGCTGGAGCACTTTTATATTTTATATCTGAAAAAATATTCCGAATTCGGGTCCTGCTCTTTATCATTACGGGAGGACAGCCGTAAGAATGAAAATAAAATGTCATTTACGAATATTTCTAATTTTAGAATCCTCTTGCTCTAATCCTAGTTCATTACTATCAACTGTTTTAATAGGCAGGGAAAATATCAGTCGTCCTAAGATAACTAAGATAGGTAGGTAAAAGCCGAATTGCATATATATAGAATATTAGATACGATATAGAATTTTGAAGACTGGGGTTCTTGTCAACAGGCTATTACGTCATTTGACTTTGATTTCCCATTAGGTAATTATTGTAAGACTTCAATTAAACACACACACAAATGAATTAATATTCATATTGTTCCTAGACGGACACTCACACGAATATCCTTGAGTAAATCGTTGCTCAAAAATGCAGTTCAATATGCTGCATATTTGGGGTTAAAATAATAATTCCATCCCAAACCAGTTTAAAGTTTAATCTTTTTAAAATTTTCATAGCATTTTATAGTTTTTTAGAAAAGTTCTCTATATTTTCTCTCGTATTTTTAAACTATTTTCACAAAATCCCATGGAAGCTATTTGACTCCAATCAACCGTAAACGCGTCAAAAGGATTCTCTCAATCGGAACAGTGCTCAAAAGTAAACTTTCAGAAGATGAGAACGAATTTCTTGTCTTTCTGGTTTCATATGCGACTGCAATTTCTAAACATTAATTTTCTCAGCCTAAAGATGCTTCTGTATTATGTGCGTAGAACACAGAAAGAGACTTTAAACAAAACTTAATTGAAAACGACAAAATCAAAACAACTTCCATAAATTTTCTGTTTCTCTCTCTCTCTCCCTTCTCAAGTAAATTAAAATAACAAAAACGAAAGTAAAATTGAATGTTTCAAAAAATTTTTGATCGGACGTTGAACGCAATAAAAGATTTTCGCGAATTGTTTGAGGGAAATGTTTTTGTTTTTGAGAGTTCAAAAAGATATTGGGAAAAAAAAAGACACTAAATATTTTTAATGTAAAAAGAGGAAAAATGAAATAGTATTGTTTTAGGGGGAAAAAAGTTTTTTCCCTTTCCCACATGTTTGTCGAAATTCAGTGGAAGAAATTTATTTTAGAAAGAATATTATTTTAAGAAATCTCACAACTTATATATTGATTTTAAAAGCTGCATTCTTAAGTTATAATTACATTTTTATTCAGAGACCTATTATCGAACGAAAATAATTAAGAACACAAGGAATGTTATTCAAAAGGTGAAAGAACTATTTAAGTTTTAAAATAAATGCTAATTAAAGCGTTTTTTGAATATTTGAATATATATGCGACCTTCGTGTTTTATATTATATTTTTCAACAAAAAATTCTATTAGATTATAAGCATTAGTGATATTGCAAAGTTTACATTTGTTTGCATATGCATAAGAAGAAATATTATTTAATCAAGTAAACAATGACCGAAAATTATAGAGTATTAACTAGAGAGACCAAAACTTAGAGGGTATTAGACATCGAAAAATTTAATAAACGTTTGTAATATATTTTGTGGGTAAAGCTTAGAAATGCTGAAATTGCTTTTGTTGTTCAGTATTTCTTCAACTTCAACAACACGCAATAAAGACATCTTGGGGGTTGAAAATTTAAATTAAATCTAAGGGGAAAAACATTAAAAAAAAGTTTGAATTCTACCGCCCCTTTCCCCGCAAATATATATATACAAGTTCGTTGAAATATACTTCATGGAATATCTGAAGAAATATAAAATCGAAAATGCTATAAAATTTATAAGCAAATCGATGGGCAGGATAAAGCTTGCTGGGCATATTTGTGAAATATATATAACGGCTATAATATTCATTCCCTTTTAGAAATATTACGCTACGAACATAAAACCAACTGAAATGCATGACTAACAGATTTCAATATCAATGACGATATCAATATGATGACTGAAATAAGAAAGCTATCTTATTCGAAAATATCTGCATAAAAATGTTTACAAGCCATCCAGGAATACCAATCGGAGAGAAATTACGATATTTTAAGCAATTTTAATAACGAATTTTCACAGACATCTTTTAAATTTGAATATTGCTTCTTCGTTTGATTTTTTATTATTTTTTAATCGCCTGAAATTGAAATTAATCATTAGTAAGGAAAATTTTACAGTTAATATTTTAAAACTGCTTCAGGAACTGTAAAGTTGTTACCAGAAAACTCAGTGCTTTTAATATTAAACAATCTTATTTATTTAAAATTTTAAGAAGATAAGTGTGTTTTATAACTGTTTAAATAATTATTCGTTGTACTGATTGTGTTTTTCTTGTTAATGAAGTTAGCTTTATACCTGTCGCAAAGCTTCACGATAAATACAGCCATCATCTTTGATTGACTTTACAACATTTTAAAGACTATGCAGATTAGAAGCATAATGTTTCTATTCATATAACAAGGCTTAAATATATAAATTACATGTTTCTTTCATGTATAATCAGTATATATCAGCACTGAAGTAGTTTATTTATTAAGTCTACATAGTAATATATTCAACTTTTATTTTTATGTTTCTTTCTGTTTAAAAAAATAATAAATATCATTGTTGTCATGTGAGGTTTATTTATTTATTTTGTAGTATATTCTTTACTTCGACGGGTTGGTTTCTCCTTTTACTCAATAAAAATAGAAGGGAGTAACTTGAATAACGTCTGAATAATTGCAGTTTTCACACTTTCACATTTTCGACGATCGAAAATTGAATATCGTTTTAATATCCGTGAAACGAAAGGTGATTATATTGAAACATGCTAAATGTAAAAAAGGGTTGTTAAGTAATTGAATGTTATAATCTAAAACACATGTTTTTCTCCATCTTATAAAGTTTTTTTTTAAAAGTTTTTAAAATGTGTCAAGGACTTTTGGGACACCCAGCATTGTCTACTTATTCATCAAGGATGTTATCCAGAAATGTGACTAGAAAAGCTTTAAAAAAATGTGTTCATACATTATGAAATTTTATATATTTTTATTTACATCTAAGACAATTTGAATTTGGAATTTAGCAATTAATTCCTTGAAAATTCCTCTAAAATTCAGTAGTTGTTAAGCATAATAATACTTTCCATTAACTGATGTTTATAAAAAAAATAATCCTAAGAGGTTAAGAGCATAACACTGTACCTATTTTGTATTTATATTATACTAGTCGTTCCCCTGCGCTTTACACTGGGTATTTTATGATGTAATATGAACATGTATACTGTTTTTAAGTTATTGTGATGTATAAATCTTACCATAAAGCTTCCATACGTATCGAAAAACATTCTCATAGCCCTCGCCTCTTAATTTAAAAAGGATTTGAATTTCTAAAACTGAAATTATTTTTTTACGCTTGAGAGTCGATTTCCGTAAAACCCGTTCTTAATAGACCTCTACTCAACAAAAGAAACATGCTGACCAAATTTCAAGTATATAGACCTAATGGTTCAAAAACGGGGGAACATTTTATTTATAACGCTTAATAAGCCCTCGCACAATCTCTCTTGGGAGTCGATTTCTGCAAAATTCGTTCTTAGTGGATCTGTACTCGATATACATGCGCATCAAATTTCATATCTGAGGTCTAAAAAATTGGGAGATCTCGTGATGAGTGGGTGAGTCGTTTTCCTCCTTTATGTATATAGACTGTAACATCTTAAAATTATTATAAATAAATAACAAATTATTGGAAAAAAGCGCTCTGAATTTGGTTCACAAAATAGAAAATTTCGATCTGATTCTTATATTCCTTGATAGGATTTTCATAGTAATAAAGTCTTAAAATTAGACTATGCAAACATTCCATATCTTCCTCCAACGGATATTTTATTGATTCAGGAAAAAACAGTTATAAAAAAAAATAAAGCTAAGAGGTTAGTAAAGTTAATAATGTTCACAAAAGTAAGTAAAATAACTTTAAAGAAAATAACGTAAAGTAATTAAAAATAGAGTATAAAAACAAAATCACTGAGCACAAAGCATGGACTGTGTGTGCGTGCGAATTGAAATTACAACGAATTTAAGTGCTTTATAGTATTCTTTACGAATTACTCCCCCTCCCCCATATTCCAAACTGAATGCTATTCTCTTTCAAATCACGAACGCTCTATCTTTCATCAAAATAAAAATAAGAACGATTCACGAGCATTGTGCAATTGTTTCGAACTTAAAAAAAATCTTATCATCTTCAATATATATTTGCCGACTATCTCTGAAGCATTCCTATCGCGAAAGCATTCATTCTGAATGAATGCTTACCTCTTTCTTTCTTTTCGAAAGCGTAAGCGTTTCTAAATGTGTCTCAGAGAAGTGCGAGTGAAAATAAAAATTAATAATCTCTGTGTGTGAATGTGGTCTCATTTTCTTCTTTCTTCTGTGGGGGGAGGAGAGGGTGACCCTAAAATGTGTGTCACGTAGTGGCAAGGAAACTATGTCATCGTCATGACAACGGAGACTCAATTGTCGGCCGCGCGCCCAAAAACTCACACCCAATGAATCCCGAGATTGAATCCGGATTAAATTCGATGATTGGGCACCCCCTGGTTAAGCGATTATCGAAGTATTGGTTGTGTTTCGTGGGCCGGAAAAGTAGGTTCTTTCGGCTAGGTTAAGAAGGTCCAAGGACGTGTCCTGAATTGGTTGCTCGTGCTCATTCGCTAATTAAGAGTCACCGTCCACAGAAATCGATCCAAAGTGGACACAAGAATAAGGAAATGGAAGAGAAATTGTTTAAACTTATTTTTATGAGAGTTTAAAAAAGAAATTTTAGTAAATCTGGGTATAGAAGTGCGTTTATAGATTCGCAATAAGGCATTATGACTCACTTAAGTAATTCAGAATAAAGTCTTTCTCACGATACTCCTTCAGTAAAATTTTCAATACTATGTTTCATTAAAAATAATATAATAAAAAGGTGCAAAAGTGCAATTTTCCATATTCTTCTTCTTAATATTTTTTTCGGCAAGGAAAAATTTCGGTGTGTGATTGAAGTGTTACTTTTCATATCTGTATATAATTAGCGAGGTAAAAAAATTTTGAAATTTAAATTTAATATCCAGAAGTAGTTTTTAGATTTGTTTATCTACGTCTTCATCTAAAAAACTATATTAATTACTAAAATTAAAAATTTGAGATTAGTAAACTTGTATAAATATAATATCTATCTCTAACAGAATTTTTTTTCGTCATTACAACGTAAGAGCAATACTTCCGAGAATCACGCAGTACTTTTTACCTTTTTGATACACAGAAATGAAAGGTGTAGATACTTGATAAGGCATCCCTCTTTCGTTAAAAAACCACGATATTAGTTTTTATATTTTTAAATAATAATAAAATTTTAGCTACATCTTCCAAATGGAGAGTAAAATTAAGGACTAAAATTTAAGGCTATCTTTCTACAGTCAATTACTAGCAATTGGCTGCTTTCATCAGTCAAATCAGTTTAATTTATAATGCTCGCTAGATTTCATGGCTTATTAACGTCACGCTAAAAATCAAAATGAGGGCTGTTGGCAATGGACCTTGCAATTTTGAAGCTCGCTCAAGTAACGAAAACACCTCAGCTACTATGTGGTACCTTTTTTTCTAAACTTCAACGTAAAAAATGTGAGCCGCGACCCTGTTTAAGCGGCGGGTCTTCACTGGTATTAGAAATTGAACCCATGACTCGATAAAAGCAACACCGGCCACAAGTTCACGACTGGGACTACACGACGCTACTTATTCTCGAAAGTGAGGGAGTGTTTATTAAAATCGCACTATAAAGCAACACGAAGGCCATTGGTGATGGAACTTATTAAATTTGAGCCACGGTCAAGTGACAAGGACGACCCCTGGACAGGCACCTCTCTCCAAAATACCATTACATGTTAGAGAGGAGGACTCTGAGCACGACAGACACTCTACACGACGGGTCTTCAACAGCACTGGAACTTGAACTCGTGAAACGCTGGCCACGAACTTGTGACTCCCGCAGCCCCAGTGAGCTCGCAAAAATGCATAAGAATAATCTCTTTTTGTTAAGATTATAGGTATCACTCTGCAAATGATTTAATCATATCCATCCAAAATCGATTTTAAAAAAAAAACCTTTTTCTGTAACTTTTTTAATATCATTTTTATGAATTTCAAATATTTTTATAATGAAACACGAATTTGAAGATATATAAAGAATGATAATTCCAATCACGAAATCGAATCATATTTAGCGTTTGGAATTATCATATATGTCACAATATTGTCGGTTCCAATAAACCATTCAGAAGGAAGAAGGATTTATGAAACCTTACATAGATAATAAAATTGACTTATAATTGGATGATATTAAAATATTATTTTCAATAAGGGCAATTCTAAAATTCATGCACGTAAAGCGATATATATATATATTCTAATTTACAATGATTAATTTAAACTTTAAAATTTGCTTAAGCTATCTTAAATGGTGTTTGTATAAGAACAAACAAATGAAGAGTTACATATACACTCAAATAACACTCAATCTGAATATATGAAAAAATATTTTTATATTTAATCTAGAAGCTCCTTGAATATTTTAATGCAAAAAAAGTGAAAATTCAAGTTGTAATACATGAAAAGATTTTCGAAGCACAAATGTCTATCAAAATTTTTTTTTTTAAGAATTATTACTCTTTCTTTATAAATAGGTTTTTTTTGTTTTTGTTTAATCAGTATTCGACTATTATTTTTTTATCTTGCCAACTAGATATCAGTAATAAGTACCAGAAGGATCATTAAATTGATATTTTATATATCACCTTTTTATAGATTATAAAATTATTCTAGAAATGCAGTAACGACATTAAACGAAAATGTCTATTATTTTTCCTGGTCATTGTGTTTTTATTTTTTTTTTTATTTTCCTTTTTTTTTCTTTTTTTTTTTGCCTGACCGAGTAAATGTACCAAACTGACCGGGATGGTGAACTGGTATGTGTCAAAAAGGGAAATTACCACCGAAAACTGGAGCAAATCAGAAAGAAATCACACCAAAATTATGAGGATTTAGATTGTATGCCTTAAAATAATGGAAATATATTTTTTCTAAGAGAAGTATAAATTGATTTACGCATACGCAAAGGAAATATTACTGGGGAAATATCTTCATTAGTCCATAATAGTAAGAAAATATTTCCTTTTTTTTATAAATATATATAGAGTACATTTGTATAATTCTCAAAAAAACTTGTTAATTTGTAATTAATTTAAAAATTAATCTACCCGAAGAAGACTACAGAAACGTATATTTTTAAATACATAAAACTGTTTCATTCATTTAAACATATAATTATAAACTTTTTGTAATATACAGGGTTATCAGAAATGATTGACCCGATTACAGAATTTAAAAATTCCCAGATGAATAAACAAAAAAAGGTTATTAATATGTTATTGTAAAGATAAAATATGAAATTTTGAGTTTGTAACGTTATTTTTATCAAATAGTTGGCAGCAATGTTATAATTGTGAACAAAAGTGGAAATGGCGTCACAGCGGGGAAAAGCATTTTGTGTGCTCTCGTTTGCAAAAAGCCTGTCAGTAATCACGGTTCAGCGTGAATTTCGGAGAAAGTACCATAGAAATGCACTAACATCTAAGAGTATAAGAAGATGGTATAAACAGTCCAGAAAACTGGATGCCTGTGTAAAGCCAAAAGTCCAGGGCGACCAGGTTCGCAATGATATTATACGGGTGACTAAAAAGTCACGTTGAACATTTGTGAAAACGAATTTTACTTTACGTCAAGAAACGTTGCGTACGAAAACAATTTCCTATATTATCTTTACAATGACATCTTAATTATCATTCTCTGTTTATTCATCTGGGCATTATTAAATTCTGTAATTGGGTCATTCATTTCCGATAACCCTGTACTTTTTCCCGATTCAACATCACTATTACTAAAACAATCGTTTTCATAAATTCACTGAAAATTTGAGGAAATGAAAACAAACACTAAAAAACAAATTTTTTTTTCAAAAATTGAATTCTTAAATATTGCGAACAGACGTGATATACATATGTTGCACTCATTGTGTAAAATATTCTCATATTTCCTTAACAGTGTGTTGCAGAATAACTCATCACGAAACTTTCCCATTTGATGTCCTTCATTATTCAGCAATCAATACAAAGCAGAATATTTACATTTTCTAGCAACTCCAAGAACATTTTGACCCAATTTCGGGAGCGAAAATCGAATAGTTCTCATTTGGAACCGAATAGTTATTCAGAATTACTTATTAATTCAACGAAGACTGTTGAAATATCTTTCCAATAAGTACTTTGCGCCATGGAAACAGATTAGTCTAAAATGATTTAAAAGGTCGTTTAAGAGTTATATAAGTAAATGGAAGTGATACAATTGTCAGAAGATGTTTTTCGAAATCTTCCTTCTACATAGGGGAAAATTTAAGGTCAAATTAAATGTTGTCTGACTTTTCAAAAACTAATTTAACAATTGTGGCAGCAAGTCAATCTAGTTATTATGACGAATAAAAAGAGATTTCGTGATCATCAGACCAAAAGTTTTACAATCAAAAAAGTTTGTGATAAGCTCATTATTTTTCAAAATTCTAGACTGGAGGAGAGTCTTCTTATTGTAAGGAAGTACTAGAGAGAGGGTAGTTCAAAAGATTTGAAGTTAGTGAGTCAAAGAGCGTGAGCCTTTAGACCGACAGGCAGAAATAAGTAAAATGGCAGGTATTGCCTTATGTAAAATTTAAGCAGACTTCAGATTTGTCTCGTACAACAGTGTGGAAATTTCATGAGAGAGGTTTCAGTCTTGTCATCAAAAGGCAGCTCGAAATTACGAAATTCATGAACAATAAACCATAGCATTGAGTTCCTATAACAATATTTTAATTTCTCATTCAAGTTATAAATTGTGACTTAGAATCGCTGACGTAGCTGGTCCTGCATGTGGGCCCGTTAACATTACCTCTGTTTGGATCACATATTTTAGGTCCCCTGTAGCCTCGTATCATTGATACAGCGGTAGCTACGCCCATGTTTAGAATATCAAATGAGTTAACATGACAAAATATTTCTTAACTCATTTTAACAGTTAATTTTAAAAAAAGTATCCATCAGTCTAAAGATAAAAGGGAAAAATGGGTGTTAAAGCGTGGTGACAAAAAGCAAAGTACTCGTACGAAATCTCCACAGATAAAATTTTAAGGCTACAATAAATGTATTAGCTAAGATGTTGAAAAAGAGGGAGGTAATATGAATTAATAAAAATTCTTCAAATGATGGAATAAGAAAAGAATCATTTGCTTCAATGGTCAACACATATAATGAAACCTGAAGAAGTCCAAAGATTGATTTCAAATAAAAGTTTATTTTTGTATTAATGAGTTCGTGGCGACAGACATGGGAGTTCACAGCCGGACAGGCAGATGCAATACACTCGTATCACTCAATCCATTGGCATCTCACTCGACAAACTTCCACACCGAACTACGTTAGGAGTTTTAAACCCAGATTGATTTAACACACGGGAGCCCTATTTCTGCATGATGTGTTTTTTGTGAAATCAGGTTTTAAAATTAAGAACCGACTCAAATCTGGATCAGGTAAAAGTCTCATAAGAAATATCTCCATAACCGTTAATTTACTAGGGAAATACATCTCCCTCTCTCTATATATAAACCGTATTTATTCGAATCTAAGCCGCCATCGATTCTAAGCCACACCCCAAATTCTCATCAAGTTTTTGTGAAAAATGAAAAAAAGTGTAAAATGGTTTATCGATATCCAATTTTGCGAAATTAAAATTTTTTTAAATGAGAACTAAGAAGTAGTGAATAATTAGTTATATTACCCGTATTATAAACTTTTAAATACATACATGAATCTATAATTGCTTTAACTGCCCCTCCTACGTATTTCTTTTCCTTCTATTATAAGCCGTACCCGATTTTAAGTAGTATTAACATTGGAAAAAGTGCAGCTTAGATTCGAGTAAAGACGGTATATTTTTTCAGTGGTGTAACGGAGAATGTTAGGGACCCTCTGCAAAGTCGGGTTTTGGGCCCTTACAAAGGATTTCAAAACTGTAACATAACATAGGCTTTGACTACCTCCGCGATGCGGGAGTGTGCGTTACGCCATTGTATATATATATAACATTTTTAACTGCAAAAATTAAAGAAATTTTTTAACTAGCCATTTAAAATTTATATTGAAGAAAAATAATATTATTTTGAAGAAAAATTTATTTTAAATAATTATAATGCAAAAGTAGGCAATTTATTTTAAAATTTTTCTTAGCTCCAAATAATAGAAATGTTATATAAAAATCCTGTAGCACTGCTAGATATATTTTTTACCATTATCATGTGACAAAATTTTATTTCCATCGGAAAACTTTTTCTTAATCTATCTTCAGGAAGAATGACAAACTTTCTTCAAACTATCTAACAAAGATCTGAAGAAAAAAAAATTCTTCTTGAATCACCCACGTCTCAACTTTTTTCTCGAACCTCATTAACATTTCCCTAATTGTGTGTGATCGCCTTTCGACCAAAAACTGTTGTAGGGAGTGAACTTTTGGCATCCAAAGCCACTTTCGATCGATTGACTCATTCGAATACTGCTGAAAATTTAAAGAAGTCGACCGCTGGATATAGCTACAGATCGGGAAACGAAATGAGGCTAACTTACACGGCGGAAGTAGAGCACACGGTTTCCTAACTGTCTCTACTTTTCGTTCAAATGTCAAGGCTAGCATGGGCGGATCCTTTACATGTTTTAACCTTCTACGGAGAAAACGGATTGACCTCTTTAGCTCCGTAAGATCCGGGGCGCACGAAGGGGGCCCTTCCCATTCGGAAAGGGTGGACCCGGATTTCTCATCAAGGGGCCCCATGAGACTAAAAAAGGGACATTACCCAAAAATACGGAAGTACTGTCTATTGTAGTAAAGATTTTTAATCATTTTTACTACTCTCATAAGAGCTTTATTAAAGATTCGTGTCAACGCCTAGTGTATATATATGCATTTTAATTATATAATTATGTATATAATTTAAAGTATTTTTTGAGTAAAAATGAATTAAAAGGATTTTATCCATCAAATATATATAATATCAGTGTCACTTTAAATAATATACAGATTTTTTTTGTTTTTGTTTTTTTGTAAAAAGAATGTAAATTTTATTCCTAAATGTGGTGCTAATCGTACTAGAATAGCACAAAGGCGAAGGTAACTTTGAGCCACGGTTAAATGATGAGACCGATATCTGAATGACCAATTTCTCTTTTTAATTATTTTAAATCCCCCCCTACTACGGGAAGATTTTCAGCTCAATTACATCCAGCGGCCTCTCCATTATTCCGCAGTGCAGAGGGGACCGCTGCATGTTAAATATGTCGAGGCTCAAACGTCCTCCCATTGGTGTGGTGTGGAAGTTAGGGTGGGGGTGGGTGTCGTCCTCGTCACTTGACCATGGTTCAAAATTACGGGGTCCGTCGCCAAAAGCCATCGAGTAGCTGAATAGTGTGACGTTAATATTTACTCATTCAGACGGTCCGAGATGAAATCAGGATTTGAACATTGCATGGTCCCAAACTAACAACTTTTTTTAAAGGCAGTTTCAACGCCTTGAGCAAAGCGGTAGCCTTATGCTTGTGAATTTGTGATCGGAGTTGTTTCTGTCGAGATATAAGTTCAAGACCTGGTGCAGCTAAAGGCCCACAGGGTAGATGAGCTGATGCACAACTTAAAGACCTCAAAATCCTTACGTTGGTGTAGTCTGGAAGTTTGGAGAGTGGAATACCAGTTCAGTGTCGTCGTCGTCACTTGATCATGGTTCACAAGTATGATGGCCGTCGCCAACACTCCCCGTACTGACTCAGAGTGGGCTGTTAATAATGAACAATTAATCGTCACGAAGGGCAATGGGTTCGAGTCATGTCTTAATTGAACGAAAACTCTTGACAGATAAATAATAAAATTGCTCTTTGTGAAGTCTGAACGAAGTTTAAACTTTTTAAAATACAATTGTGAGGAAACCCTGTTCAGGTAGTTTGGTACAGCACCATGTAAATGAAGCAAAATCGTATGTTCTAAATTAATTTATTCTTAGTTTTTCTTCTTTTTTTATGTATGTAGATAATTAAAATAAAACAAACACAGTACAATGAGCTGCAAAAAGCTTAAAAAATTATAAGTTTTTCATGGTTTAAATTAATACTATTAAGAAACAGAAATAATTAAAACATAAAAATACATGTTGCTTTGGTATTTTTTGAAAAGTTGCATCGAAAATGATCAAATTCCTCGAAATAAAAATAGAAAAAAGAATTGATTAATTTTTTAATAAATTCCCACGTTACGGAAGAAGAACAATGGCAATTTCTTTTGCAGACGCATTCATAAAATTTTTCTAATGGTTCTTACGTATCAAAAACATCTCATGGAGTAAAATGAAAAAAAAAAAATATGAATGAAAAGAATTCTTATGTGAAACGTTGGGTCATTTAAAAACCGTGAAAATGTTTAAGAATACATTCAAAGGCGAGCATTTTTAGTCATGTACAGAATGAAAAAAATTTTAAGGCTAATCTCTCAAACTAAACTGAAAAGAGACTAAATTTGAATAGCTTGCAGTAACTGTAGAAGCTATCTCCAGAATTTCTTTCAGAAATACTTGTCTAAGTTGAGAAGAAAACGCTGCAAAAAATATGAATATTCCAAAAACAATTCAACTCCATTTTAAGTTGATTTGTTTAATAAAGAAATAAATTCCTTTAAAATTATTGGAACTCTCCTAAGAGAAAGTAAAACTCTTTTAGCACGTCCTTTTTAAACGGGATTATTTTGATAAACGGAAAATTAGAAATAAGATACTCCACTTTTTCTATAAAATTCACACAAATAGAGAAAAAAAATTCTTAACATTTCTTGACCTCAAAGAAAAAGAATTTAAATTAGAAAAAAGGACAGAAGAAAGAGTATAAAAGCATATGTACTCATTTTTTCGATGTCTGATTCGAATACAATACAGTGATAGATTTCAATCTCCGAAATGAGAGAAATATGTGTGTACAATTTCTAAAAATTCATCCTAAGTGGTTAATCATTATAACTAAAGTTTACTAAAACTAAAGAAACTCATTTTAATAATTGGTTTCTCGAAGAAGAGAGAGAAAGAGAATACTGAAATAAAATATTTGAAAAGAACTTTAGAAGGGAAATGCATAGCTCTTTAAACGAATTTTAAATTAAACAAGATATATTTCTTTGTTTTGCAAAAAAAAAAAAAAAATAATAATAATAATAATAATAAAAAAAAAATGTCAGAAATTGTAAGGAAGAGTTTTAGAAAGTAGATGAGTTATAAGAGATGAAATTTCCATCATTTTGATTGAATTTCAAATAATACAGGAAGTTTATTTCTATGTTCTCTGTTTTCAAAAAGGATTTTTTTTTCACGGGACAAAGAAAATGTGTTTAAATAGAAAGGAGGGACGATATTTTATTTTTCTGATTGCATTTAAAATAAGTTAGTATAAACTCATTTTTAAAATCTAAAATAACCTGATTTTCATTTTAAAAGAAAAATGAGGATTATCATTACCAATATTTTTTTTATTAATGAGAAATTTGGGGGAGCCCTAGATTGTACTTTAATAACCTAAGGTAAATTAATTTGCAAACTTTTATAGGTTCTTGAAAAGGAAAATAGGAAATTTAAGGAAGCTAGCAAAAGCATTAAAAATAAAAAAAGGTAATAAAGAAAATAAAATGAGATTTAAAAAGGAGCGTCATCCTTTATATAATATAGGGAATTTTTAAAAATATCAAATATATTTATTAAATTATTCATCAGCAATAAATGTAATTATTACACTACCTTAATGTAAGAATTTTTCTTCTTAATTCATTTAACTCGGAACTCTTGCCTTCACTATTACCCTTTTACCAGAATTTACCGAGTAAAGCATTAGTAGTCGCTTTTATTGAAAGAACAATTTTTCAAAAGCATTGGTTTTCGTTATTAGTAAATGGAAGATCAACAGAAAAAAAAAAAGAAAAGAAAAGAAAATCGACCGGAAGAGTTTATATACACATAAGCATTTAAGCTCATTTAAAGTTTTTTTTTTTATCAAGTGCTTAAATAAGTGGTTTACTAATAGAAAAATAAAATAAAAGTTAGAATTTCTTTTTCTCTCGTTTTGGATACAAAAGAAAAAAAAAAGGTGGGGATTTCTTTAGATAATGGTAAATTTAATCAATTCTCCCTAGAATCAAACACAGGTTTCTTCTTATAAAGAAGAATCATGCTCTTCTCATAAGACTTATAGGATAAGGAAGGTTTTAAAGTTGATAAAAAGGCGGATTTTCTAAGCGATTGACTGTTTTATAAGCGAAAGGAAGAATAATTGAATGCAAAAGAAAAAATGATTTGCTACTTCATTTCTTCTGTTTCCATCTAATTAAAATCCTCAGATTATTTTTTAAGAATTCCTTTAGCAATTGAACATGATTTTTTTAATGTTTTTTCCCCAGAAAACTTAGTAGTTTTTATTCAATAATACGCTTATCAAAACTAATGAATTAGATAAAATGGTATATAATCAGATTATACATATTACACACAAACTTTTATATGTATAAAACGTATTAAATATACATTTTTTTCTTTTCTGAAAGACGAGTATCCTGTTTAGAAAATTGGATATTACCTCTTATGAGACACATATAATCTTCTATAAGAGGTGAAATTTCTTAAGGATTATATTTAGTAGCCTAGAAATTCAAGCTTTAAAAAAACATGAGCTAATTTTTAAAACCTGCTTACGACTAAATATAATAAGTTATACATAATTATCAATCCTACTACACACTCTTGTAGTACTTATTTATTTTCTGTTCAATCTTTCAGCTCGTTTCCTTCAAGCGTATTTAAAAAAAATTTTCACGCTTTTAGTTTTTCAGAAATATTTTTAGATGCCAAAACTCTACTTATCTTACAATATAGTTATTTCAGTAACAGGACATCTATGTATTATTTTTATGAAATGTCATTAAATTTTTACTATAAACTTCCTCAGTAAAGAATTAATATAACTCACACAAGCATCTGCTTCAATTTCAAATAAAAAGTTCAAATTTATATATTTTCAAAGGGAAGTAAATAAGTTTTAAGATAATGGCGTGACAGTAAATTAAAAAACAGAAATTACAAAATTCGAAATGGAATCCGAAAATGTGAATCAGTAAGAATTACATTAACGTCGCACTATACAGCAACGCGATTGCTAATGGCGACGGACCTCGTAATTTGTAACCTCGGTCGAGGATGACACCTGTTAGAAAATGTAAAATAGGGGTTTGCATGTTTATAACAAGTACCTTCGTAACTGTTACAATATTTTAATTTTAAGTTTGTACTGAGGGTTGGTTACATATATATTTTAAACATACAGCATTAACGTCGTATATATTTTAAACATACATCATTAACGTCAAATATATTTTAAACATACATCATTAACGTCGTATATATTTTAAACATTCATCATTAACGTTCTAACATAACATATATATGTTATAACGTTATAACATATACATATATATATTTAACATACATCATTGACTTTGCACTTTGAAGCTTCCAAGGGCTATTGGCGACATACCTGCTCATTTTGAACATTGGTCAAATGACGACGACATTGAATTGGCACTCCCCACTCCAAGCTTCCACTCCACGCCAGTGATGAGTTTGAGCCTCTTCAAACTCAACGTGCATAGGTTCTTCTACATGGTAGGTCTTCAATGACACAAAGATTCGAACTTATGACTCGACAACACCTGCCACGTTTTCGCGATCATTCACTACTAAATATATATATACGCAAGTATTAAATATAAATATCCACTAAAGTACTGATTTAGTAAGGAAAAGTACTCTGTGATTAAAATTATTTATTGAAGTTCTTGCATAAATTTTCTCATAATATATTTATTTTATATATGTTGAGAGAGAGAAGGGGAGAGGAGAAAAGAGAAATGGAGAGATTTAAGAGATGTTTCGAAACTTTTTACAACCAATATACTGAGGATACCTGTGTGCAGTTTTACTTTTATAAAGAAAATAGGTAGAAATAAAACCTTAAAAATATTTTTAGTTACATTTAGCATCACTATATAGAATACACGCAGAAATAAGGTATTACAAAATAATAAACAAAGAAAGAACTTTAATGAAAACGAAAGTTATTAAAATTTATTACAAAGTTATTTCAGGTATAAAACCAACAATTAAATGCTCGTAATAATTTATTTGTCATAAACATTGTTCCGATTTGACATTAGTATGATAAATTCCTTATTAATGTTTTTTTAATATATTCAATTTTGTAGCAGATATATTGATTCTAAAGTGTTTGGATACGAATATAATCCCTTACATAAATTTGTAATCCGTATTATTATGTTCATTAAAATCATGAAGACTTGGATTTTAAAAACTCAACTGTCTTCGTTCTGTACTGTATAACCTAAAGCTCAACTACTTATAGGCTATTCTTGCGAAAACTGTCAATCAAATGTTAGTTATAGCATTGTACAAGCCAAGGACACCGAAATTACAATTAATTACTTGTTGAGTGAAAATGTTATAAAAGCTAAGTGACTTAACTGAAATATAAACCATTCAAAGTGAAGCACACGATGTTGTCAATTACTCATGGGCGTGTACAGATGGAGTCAAAGATATTTGGATCAAGGGCGACTTAATTGGTGATAAAAGAAGGATAATTTAGGTGAAAAGTTGCAAAAAAAATCGTCATAGAATTGTTTATTGCATTCAATGCTTTATCTTTTTGCGGGTTAAGACATTCTTATAACTCAGATTATCACTTGCACTCAAAGAAGGTTTTTTTTCCACCCAGGTAAACAGCTCGTGTATCAAATATTTTTACCTTATCTCGGGAGCTTACCTTGTCCAAACGGATTCTGACATCCAATGACATCATTTAAAATTTATATTCCGCAATAATGTTTGTGTTTACAATTAATTGTGTCCTATTTTGATAGCGTGTTTGTCCTTCGCGATTGTAACACTTATTTCAGCGGAAGTTCGATAATTTCTGTGTCCTAAGAGTTGATATTGGAAGAGTAGAGAATTTAAATCACCTAATATATGGTTAGATAAAAAAATGTTTTAAGCAGGGAATTTTAGATAAGCAAATTTCTTTCTTTACTATCATTGTAGAAGATACATATTTTTTAAATTCTCAATATAAAAATATAGTTTGAGATATTAAACGCAATAGCCCCAAATACTTTTTTTTTTAAAATTCTATTTCTCTTAAGATGTTCTAAATGCCACAACACAATAATTAATAAAAAATGCTACTTATATTAATTACTGCAATAATATTTCGCGATATCATGCTTTGAAAAATATAATTTGAAATGTATTATTGATATGAAAATTTTTAAGGTAATCTAAGTTTTAAAACTTTTCCAGATGTATAATTTATGTGTATTATTTATCTAAACGTTATTACTACACGCGATTTTTATAAAATTAATTTACATTAAAATTGTATAACTCAATTACATTACAGTTATAAGGTTTTAGTTATTTTCTCGACAAAACATCAATTTTTTAAAAAAATTATATTTGCACATTCTTTTTTATAAACATTACCTTTACTATTGAGCTTTCGGTCTCATTTTGAGTAAATTTTTCTATTTTAAAATAAAATACTGAAGAAACATGTAGTTTCTTAAAAAAAAAAAAAAAAAATGTTAAAATATCCCCTATATTCACTTCTCTTCGACTTCGAGGGAAAGCTTAAAGTTTACTTACTTTAATTTGATTTAGTAAGGGTTGCGCATCAATATTGGAATAAATAATTCTGTTTGATTGGAAGAATAATAAAAAAACTAGCGAAAATATTCGTTTGGTACATGTTTTAGAATGTCGTGTTAAATACAAACTTAGGAACAGAATTAATACGTATTTGATATTGATAAAGGCAGTTTTCGCCAAAAGTACGAAATCTGGAACTAAACACGAAACACATTTTCTGACAGGAAAATTTTTCAATTTTCATGAAAATTTGCAACGTTGTAATTCATACATATGTTTATAATAAAACGGTTTTAAAATTTCAGAACATCAACAAATAAATTATTATTTTTTTATTTTAACATGTAAAGGAGTAGTTCATTTAGCATTACGGTATAGGAGAAAAAATGTGAAATACATTTTAGACTAGAAAAAATTGATCAATTCGGATAAAAATGAGTAGTATAAAACATGCTGCTCTTTAAAACCAAAATTTAATATTAGAGTTGGAGTACTTTTATATGTGAAAAAAATATTTCGAATTTGGTTTCTATTTTTAACATTCCGTGAAGATGTACTAGATAAAATGTATTCGACAGCAATTAGCTTTTTAAAATTTCTTAATGATAAATATTAAAAAATAAAAAAATAACATTTTTTTATGCTTATAAAATGTAATGGTAAATAATTCTTAATTTACATAAATGGAATAGCCTTGCCTCCCATTACGTAATGACTTAATATCATTACTTAAATATTTTGAAGTTTGACTGTTTTTCATCATGAAGAATCCTGCGTAAGCTTATGCAATAAAGTTATAAAAATGTTTAAAGTGACGATGCAAAGTAGGGAACAATTTAGAGTTGATTATCGACGTGAAAAGCAGTTGCCGATCAAAATATAGATTTTAACTAATGACTAACTAAATACAGATTTTAACTAAGAACTCTGTCTTCATAAAAGATGTGTGATAAGATAAAAGAAATGTGTGTTTTGCAACAATCGCTATGAGAACAAAATGAATCCCTTAAAATTAAAAATAATATTTTGGAAGCTAAATAAATCATTGAAATATCATTTTAAAGTAAGAAGTTTAAAATCTAATTAGAAGGTGAAATATTTTTCTAAAGCTATCAGAGACAATAAAAATATATTAACTACAGAAATATATTTCTCATTAGCAGTATTACGTTTACTTCCTATTAGTTTATTTGGAAAGGTTATGGAAGTAATTAGGTTAATTAACTAACGTAATTTATCTCGAAATCTATTAAAGTAATTACAAATAATTAGATAAGGACCATTATAACAAGCGTTACTAATAAATAAGCTACTTATTGCGAAACTAAGACATTGAAAAGTGAGTAATGTCTTTTTATAAGGAAATACTTTAAGTCTAGAGGGAAGAATTTTAATGCAGAATAATGCAATATAATTTTATTTCCATTACAAATTTTAAGCATTAAATGCAAATCTACAAATCACAAGTTACGTAAGTTTCTTAGTTTTATACTGCTGTTGCATGACAAAACTGTATTAAAAGTATATAGAAATCCATAATTTTTTTAAAAAAATCACTTATAATATTCGACAAATCGGGGGAGAAAAACAGCAACAATGTCAGACTACAAATCCTTTACAAAACCGATATCATTGACTTCGATATCATTTATAAAAACCGCAATATGAATACAAGCCCATTAATACAGACCATTATTATTATACCTTCAGACGCGAATCCAGACAAAATCCCATTAATATAATACAAGCTAAAAGTGCATTTCCAAAATTGTTCAAACTAGAGGAAAAATGATGAGATATGTAAAAGTACTGAGTCGTTAACGGAGTTTAATAATGCTTCATGTTTTTCATTTCTGTTTTATTTGAAATTTAATTTTCTGTTAGTGATTTAAAATATTTTTACTGTGCTGTAACTTAAATCAGCCCGAAATGAAACTAATGACGTATAAGCTGAAATTATAAGCGTTCACGCTTATTGATTATGATTATTTTAATATTAGCATAAGGATGCTATTTACACATTTCTCTGAAAAAACATCAAGTATTAACTGACTATTTTCGGAACCGGGATTTTAAAAGAGCATATTAGAGAATAACTTTTTTGAAATATTTAGTCTCACTTGAATTAAAATATACATATTAAATTGTTTTAAGTATATTATTACAAGAAAAAGTTATTTAAATGCAATTTTTTGGCAAAAAAATTAAGGACATATTTTCAAAATATTCTCTTTTTATTAAAAATGCTTCTAAAATAATATTTTGCCTATATAGAGCTCAAACTTCTGTACAGAGCCTGAACTAAGATTTTTGAAATAGTACGTATCGTAAAATCCAGCGTTTTACGCGCACTTTTAACGTAAAAAGTAAGTTTGAAATTTACGGATCCACGTTATACACCGGATATATATATATATATAAAGTGATAGCTTAAAAAAAAGAAAGATGAACATAAAAAAATAGTTAGACTTCTACATAGATCGGAATATTGCTTATTTAAAAGGAATTACACACATACGCGCGAAAGGATTTAAAGAGTTGTAGTTCTAGAAGTACACTATTTTGTCAAAATCTTAGGATAATACATCGAATAGATGACTTCAAAACATAAGAGTATTGCGTATGTACAATTCAGGTTCCTTTGTAAAAAAGGGGGTGAGCGTTACACGGCGAATTCCCAAAAATTTAAAAAAAGAGTATGAAAGTATAGGAGTACGTTATATACACCGGAGCGTGTGTTATAAATTGGATTTTACGGTATTTAGAAGTTGGTTTATTCATATTTTAACATGTCAAAGTAGAGAAAATTTTTTCATAGTTTTAATTGATAGTAACCTTTAAAATGTGAACCTTTTCAAAAATCCTTGTTCAGGTTCTGTACAAAAGCCTTAGCTAGGTATAGCAAAATATTATTACAGAAGCATTTTCGGTAAAAGGAGTATTTTTTAAAAATATGTTATTTATACCCCTCATTTTTTTCGCCAAAAAATTGAATTTAAATAATATTTATTGTAATAATATTCCTAAAATAATTTTATAGGTATATTCTAATTCACAGGTGACACTAAAGATCAAAAAAATATTTATTTATACAATTTTTTATAAATCACGATTCCGAATTTAGTCTTTAAACCTGAGTCAGGAAACACAAATTTTTCATAAAGATGTCAATTAAATATAATCAAACTATATATGAAATAAGCTTATACTCATTTAAAATAACTTTTTATAAATATTTTTTATAAAATTTATCATTTAAAAAGTAATAGTTTCTAGTAACAGTTGTCGCCGGGTGTTAATTATGTAATCCTTTTAAAAAACATAACGATACGAAATTTCTGGAGTATCGTCTTCCAAGAATTATACATCATTTTCCTTCAAAACTCTTGATGAACAAAAAAAAAGGAATGCAAACTTTCAACACAAATCCCCTTCTTTCCCACAGAACAACTTGTCCAGAGATAACAAACTGCGTCCTCGAAGTAGTCATGATTACGAGAAAATGCGGTGATCTGAGAAAAATATTTCGGTTTATTTTGGCCCTTTGCATCTTTTTTGAAGAGTATCTTTTTTAGGTTAGGATGCGTTATCGCGAAGAATTTAAGAGAGTCTCAATGCCGTTGGCCTATATTTCCAAATCAAAAACTCTTTCCTCTCCTTTTCTGACCTTGGTCATTGTAAAAGACATGTTCCCGATTTCATATCACTTAGAAAAGTCTTCGGGAGGAAATTTCCAGATATGTTGAAAGCAATGGAGTCACAAACATTGCATTTGGAATAGAAGACTTTTTTGTAAAAAGTACCGCCGTTCTCCGTATGTAAAAGATATGTTTATCATGCTTTCAAAAACTCCTTCGATTGAATTTGAACATGGCTCTCTATAACAGAAAACCTTTTATTCTCTTACCAGGAACAAAAATTGGCTTTTCGAGCAAAAAAGCATCATTTTACAAAAAAGTTGTACCTTTCCTTGAATATAAATTCTCTAACCATTCTTATAACATACCCTTAGTCAAATGAAGTATTCAAGTATTTAAAAATAGTTTTCAAAATGTTAATTATTTTCAGACATCTAGATCAGAATGTACTTTTTTTAACGATGAAAAAGAAAGTTTCCATCAATGAATAATATTCAATTTTTCATCGCTCTGTGTGACCGTGGTAGCCAAGCGGTTATGGTCCCGAACTCGTGAGCGGTGTGTCGTGGCTTCAAGTCCTGGTGCCACTGAAGATCCGCAGTGTAGAGCAGGGATGACCAACCCAAATGACCTCGTGGGCTACTTCGGAAGAACTTAACATTCCCGCGGGCCGCATATAAAAATATATATCTTTATATTACATTTGGATCCATTATAAACATTTGTTGGAGTGAAAATTTATAACAGACTGATATATTGTTATTGTTTTCATTGTTTTTCATGTATACAAACATAGATAATATAATAATAATAATGCAATAATCAAATAATGCTTAATATATTTAATTAGAGTGAGATATGTTTCTCAACTCTTTCACTTAGTTTTTGTAAGTCGATCTCAATGTATGTGTATTTGCGTATCGTAATTGACGTTGCAGATTTTCGTGCGTTAAGTTTGAGCACGATTTGTTTGATAAATTTCAATTTAGAAAAAAAAGAGATTCGCAGTAGCAGAAGCAACATGATAAAATAATAAGTTATGGGATTTATTTTTTACAAAGAAAAAAAAATTCTTTAAACAAAAATATTGTACAAAATAGTCGAATTTTGTAAAGTTGTAAAGAATCTCTCGGGCCGCGGGGTGGACATCCCTGGTGTAGAGAGAGCTGATGCACGTTAAATCTTTCGATCATAATGTCTTCCCATGCCGTTGTATGCTAGTTTGGAGAGGGGGAGCCAGCTCAAATATCATGCTTATCGCTTGACCGTGGCTCAACATTACGAGGCCCGTCGCCAACAGCCTTCATGTTGCCTTATAGTGCGACGTTAATGTAACTCTCACTCTACATCAAAAGTAGTGAACAGCATAAACCGAGTTTACAGATTAGTCACATGTTTACTAGATTGCAGGAATTTTCTGTTTCTATAATTAGAAATTTTTTTTTTCAATAAATGGACAAGAAGGAAATTGTTTTAACGAATAAATAATTAGATTTAAATTGTTTTAACAAATACATAATTAGAATCAAATTGTTTTAACAAGTAAATAATTAGAATCAAGTTGTTTTAACAAATAAATGATTAGAATCAAATTGTTTTAACAAATAATAGATAAGAATCAAATTGTTTTGACAAATAAATAATTAAAAACAAATTGTTTCAAGAATTAAAAAAGAAACTGATTAACTTTTAAGAGTTTGTATTGAGCCACCTTAAAAAATAATAATTTTTTTCTGGAATTCGTCTGTAACCAGTATTAACGAAGACGTTAAAGGAATAATTTCGATATCTTTTGTAAGGTTTTTCTCCAAAGACATCATAATTTCAGAGTAAATTACAGAGAGAAAATATATATGCGAAAATAATTATTATAATAATCTATTTACAGCACACAGAGCGAAATTAAAAAACTAATGCGGCTTATAATGTTACTAAAATAAAAGGTTTATTTGACGCATGCTAACACGTAATCTTTGTTTACTATTTTATAAATACGGAACAAAGAATTCAAGCTGAGAGGCAAAATATTTATTTTTTAACCAATTCATTCGAGAAGCATGATTTTCTTTGTCGCTTCATATATTCTAAATGAAATAAATATTCAGTGAAATTTGATCAAACAAAATATCTAAGAGATGGATCTCTCTAAAAAAAGAAAGGTAGAGAGAGAAAGAAAAGAACAGGGGAGGAAAAACGTGATCTAGAACCTCAATTCGTGATTTTCCTGGGAATTTGATTTTTTTATTTCTTTTTGCCCCATAACTTTATAGCGAAGAATTTGTTTATACACTCTTATTTCAAGTAGAAATTGAATATTATGCATATAATAAGAATGCACTACTTTTTTTATATGTATATAAACTTCTCCGAAACAGAATATCGTGGCTTTTAGATCAACAAATATCAAGCATTTAATAAAAGTGGAAAAAAAGCCCTTTTCAAGCATTTTGAAAAGCAGATACCAACCAGTAAAAGCAATGTCTAAAAATTTTTTTTAGGCAGAACTACTATCAATATCAGAAATAGCTTGTAAAATATTTATAAAAAAAATACTTGCTTTTACCCGAATAACTTCCATGAAACGTTATATTGAAGCTTTTGAAATGACGAAGGAATATTGGATTTAGATTGAAAGAAAAAGCAAAAAGTATCGAATACGACTTTTTTTTTGTTTGATTTCTGCTGGTAAATCGAACGAGTTTTAAAGCGTTGCGTTGCTTCTGAATACTTTTAAATTTCGACGAATAAAAACTGCTTACAAAATTATTCAATAGCTCGAAATAGTGTTACTTTTTTGCTTATATTAAAGAAGAAAAAAAAAATCATTTAAATTACAATGCAAATCCATCGAATTAAATAGTAAGACTAGAGTAGGAAATGTAATAAAAACCAGTCATAAAATATTTATTTTTTCTCTACAAAAATGAGAAAGAAAGAGTCAAAATATAATGACAGAGATCAAAAATTTCAAAACTTGAAATATTCTTATTTGTATAGAGCAGGAGTCTGCAAATTTTTGAGACAGAAAAGCCAATTTGTCAGTGATACAAGACAATTAAACTATCAGAGAGCCTAAGCTACTTATATAAATACGCTTGTGCGCTGGAGGGGGAAGGGCTATGGTAATGGTCACAGTCTTGATTTTCGTGCTCCAATCAATTTTTTTATTATATTTGAATACAATGTTATCCAAAGTAGTATTTTACATTTCTTCAAAAACTAAGAAGATATTTTTTATTTCTGGGGTTCAATGTAAGAACAATTATTGTGAAAATTTCATAAGGTGGATTTAAATTTCAAGCTTCGTGAAAGAAATTTGTATCAATAATACCCTAAGTGCTGTATTCTGGAGCATAATGTTTACATTAATAATTAAAATTGATTTTGGGATTGTTCTTGCATGCAAAAAACAATTCAATAACTACCTTCTATTCAAAAAGCCGCTGTTTACCGACCTCTGGTATAGTGGCTAGAGAAAGATTACTAATAAAAAATATATATAGAATGTTATACATATCGAACAGGTGTAATCGATAATTGCTTTAAAGACGTAATGGTAGAAGGGATAATCTATTTCCAGAGAAACTAAAAGAGAAATAGTGTACACACATAGATTTACCAAACGCCTACACTGACCGGGACTAATCATTTTGATGATCCTGTTTCAGACAGGCAAAAAATGGGAAAAACCTTTGACATTTATGAAACAGTATTAATATAGCTGCATCACATCCCCCTATATATATATATATATATATATATCTTCAAAAATAGATTAAAGCCTAGAGTGAATTAAATATTCATAACCGATTTCCAGAAACAGCTTTGAGAATATACAATAACTGCAAGGGTAAAATAATTGAATTGGTAAAAAATGAATATTAACGTAGCGTGTTCTTATATCTGTATATGATTTGTAAAGCTATGTAGCTTCTTTTTATGTGAGGAAACATAATACAAAAAGAATGGTGTGGTTGATTGTTTTAAACAAAACGAACTCTCTTTAATAAGTTTTTCTCAATCTTTCCTCTTTTTATAAAATTCTAATCAAAATAAGTGATGCGTTTTAGCCTTTATATACGATAAAGTTTGAGTCAACACAGCTTTTGTTTCCGAATAATTGTTTATTCTGATTTGGAATGAAAAATGATTCCAATTTTAGATCTAGTTATTATAGATGCTTTGTTACGAAAACCCACTCATTTAAAATGTTAAGAAATTTTTATAAATGAGAAAATAGTGTCCATGCGGTTAAAATTTTTCAAAAAAATGAAGTAGTCTTTTAAAACAATTGCAATTATAAAACTAAAAAGTATTCTCTTATTAAATAAACATTTATTCTACTTTTTAATTATACAGTATTCATGCTACAGATACATTTCTCGATTTCATTACTTGAGGGCATTTTGATGAACTAAACATATAAAACGAATACTTTTTTTTTTTTAAAAAAAAAAACGAAAATTTTTTGTTTCTTGCGGCGAAACTTTGAAAAAAGAGGATTGATCACTGAAGGAGGAATATTGATTCTTTATTAGCGTCACACTGAGGAGCAAAACAAAAGCTATTGGCGACGGAATTGAATTTGAACCACGGTCAAGTAACGAGGACGACACATCTCAGCCGTTACCACATGCTCAAAAATTCAATGTAAAGACTGAGCTTCATCAAAGCTAACGTGCACCAGGTTTGCTAAAAAAAGGGATTTTGGGGGGATCGGGACTGGAACCCATGACCCACAAAACAGCCCTCAAACTCGCGCTCATGGCCATTCGGCTATCGGGGCCAAAGATGAAGTTTAGAGAAATTCTGTTTACAACATGCACATCTAGTATTTGTATACACCAACAATTTTCCTTTCTTTAATACTGCTTGCATTCCCAATTCACTCAGAGTTCAACAGTTAAGTTTGAGTCGACTTATGTGACATATTTGAGTATGACGATGGTTGAAAGATATTAAAAGAATGAAAAATGAAAGTTTGAGGTATATTCAAACACAAATAAAAACGTAGCTTGAAGTTTGCAAAGAAAAAAGAATTGGAATTTTATAGTTTTTGTTTCTTTTTATTCTTTAAAAATGTTTAGAATAAAAATCTCAAGTAATCGTAAAAGTAATAATTTCGATCCAATCAAATCTCCCAATTGTCTGATTTACATTTTCAATTACTAGTTTCATTATTCGAAAATCTAAAAACAAAATTCAGATTCGAGGTAATGCACTATAAACCATTCCAATTTCACCACATCTTTGGTTTTGAATATTTACTTGTAAAGTGAATTTGGGTGGAAATGAGCCTCGTAACGAATCAGACTTCGGAGCTGTTTATATTTTCTTCAATCGTTTTGTTTACCTATTTAACCCAAACAAGTGACTCAAGAAACAATTCTAAACGAGGTACTAAATCGATCATTTATCTCCTGTCACTCAAAACTAAACAATTGTGTTGTTTTGAACGAATGGCTATTGTGGTTAACACATGTGTGGTGCAAAAATGTCGAAATAGCTCGCATGAATCAGCGGAAGAATTCCAAATGAGGAAAAAAGTGAACGTCGCCGGAGACTTCTGCCAATCGGGCTAAATGAATGCTGTCGACAGGTGAAGAAATCCCTTTGCCCTTCCTTCTATTATTCAGAGAGTGAGCCTAAAAGGGCAAAGTCCTTTTCACCTTGATGGCGTAATAACGGCGTCTTCTGATTCGAGCTTCTTCCCTCCGGGTTTTTCTACGATTATGTCAACGCTGAGCTTGTTTTCGCCAGCGTGGAGGATATACAAGAGAGAAAATAATAATAAAAAGAAAGGGAAAATTCTTCACTCTTTCTCTTGTTTGGGGGG
>BMAV01005934.1:1209088-1234411 GCA_019973955.1 Trichonephila inaurata madagascariensis
ATATATATATATATATATATATATATATATATATATGGTACATGAATACTCATTTACCTGAAATAACATTTTTAAACTTCAGTAGATAATCGACAAAGGTTTTGCTTCTCATGCTTAAATCTGAGTTTTTTTTCTTCAGCTTTTTAAAAACAAGAATGTATCTAGGATATTTAAATGCTAAAATAAACAGAATAGAACAATTCAGATTAGAACACAAATATCAGAGTGTCATTATCATAACAACAGTGTTGTCTTATCATGACTTCCGAGATATTTTTTGGAACTGCATTTTCTTTTTCTTTTTTTTTCACGAACAGATAATCCCTTCGCATACAGTAGTTTTTATTCTCGGGTCACTGTGTCACTTTATTCCGGGTCATATCATGAGATTTCTAAAGAAATTTAAATATGTAGATCAAGACGTTATAACTATTTTCATAAGCATTTTCCTGTTTTGTAAAACATGCGAAATAAAAATATTGGGTTTTCAGTAACACAGGAATTGAATTGATTGATGATAACAATCAATCAATTCCTGTTTCCTGATAATTTTTAAATTATTAATATATATAAATAAATGTTTTTATTGATAGTGTGTGTACATCCTGAACTTATATTTTGTTCCATTTTAGTTCAAAATTGTTTTAAAATAACTTGTAAAGAGGTAAAGAAAAAGAATAAAAAATATTGTTATATAGGTTACATGCAACGTTCTTGTAATAATGTCTAAATTACTGTACTATATAGTACTGTACTATGTACTATATAGTATTTAAAAATTAAAAAAAAAAAAGCGTGCAGTAATTTTTTGAAACATACGATCTCAAAACCAAAAAGGATCCGAGTATTTAATGCAGCTCTTAACAAAACTAAAAACAAGAGCCAATGAAAATTAATTCTTAAATAAATACATTCTACGCGTTTGGAAAATAAAGCTGTTGTTATTTGTATTTATACAATGAAATAGCATGTCAAGACTTGGAATTTTAAATTTATCGGTATAAATCCAATGGGCTACATACAATGTTTGGTTCCAGGTATCGTGTTTGTATAAATATCTGAAGATTTAACACCAGAATGTAAGACAAGGTAATGAATTACTATTTAGAACTATGTTCCACTCCCCCTTTTTTTTATACGTTTAAAAAATTCGTTAATTAAATATTTAGATTCAAACTTTTCCAATATGAATAAAATTCATAAACACTTTCTCCCCAAATATTACTACATTTTACAACAAAAAGCATAAAAGTGGTAAATCTAATAAAGTAGTCGTTGCCATATTTTTTTACAGGAAATGGTGAGCCAAGATCATATTACAGAACTGCATTTTAACAGCTTTTAAATTTCAAAATGTAAGTATCAGTAGTTGGCCTTACTTAACCTTTTCAATTTAAAAAAAAAAAAATGCCTTTTCATGAAACACTTTCAAACAAATTCAGTTTCATCTAAAGGAGTCATGAAATTGGTTATATATATATATATATATATATATATATATATATAAAGTCAAAGAGTTACAAAATATACAAATTATTTAGTTTTTAAATCCTTTTATTCATTTATTTGCTAGTGATAGATTGCCAGGGCCAAAAGATATATACAGAAAATTAAGTATTTTATACTATTTATTACATTTCTGAAATTCTTTATCATTTTACGATTTTTGGTATAATTTCTCTCATTCTTGTATATAAAATTTAATTTTTAGCCAGTTATGTATATTTTATAAACTTATAGTTAGATATAATTTGCTTTAGTTAATTTATTGCTTTATTTTCCATTTATACTTTCTTCAGTAATCCTCACGTTATAAACTCAAACTCAGTGGCGCGACAGCCCATGAAGGCCAGGGCCTACTGTGCCTATCCCAGTATACGTGACCATTGGGCTCTGAGGTGCATGAGCAGATGTCCCGATCAAGCGGTCAGTCTGAAGCGAGACCCTCAGTGTTTGTCCCCAAGCAAGCTTGGTACTCATTTATCGACCCACTGCAATAGGAATGAAAGGCTGAGTCGACCTTTGCCAGCCCGGGAATAGAACCCGACGTGTAGTGAGGATGCGCGATACGCTACCACTCGACCACTGGGCCAACTCCTCACGCTACACTTTAGTTTATTCTTTGAATTAAAAAATAAAGACTGCTGGATTGAAGAGAAAAAAATCTGTATTTAATGGATAAAAACGATTTCCGAAAATTATTGTTCTTGTGTGACTGTGTTTCCACTCGCCAACTGCTTCAAGATTAAATACAGAATTCTTGAAAGTATAAATATATTTAAATATTATCATGATATATTTAAGAAAAGCTTAAATGCACCTTTGGAAAATGAATTATTACATAAATCGCGATAAAATGAAACATAATAATTTTTAATGACAATTCATCAAATAAAAAAAATCACAAGTTTTATTATTTGATGAACTGTCATTAAAAATGACATCATACGTACATGTTAAACCCAAATTGCATGACAAAAATTTTCAAAGTTGAAAAGAAAAACTCTATGAATCTTAGAAATACTTTAAATCAGTGTTTCCAAACCACTGATCCGCGAACCGGTGACGGACAATTTACAAAATTTAATGTCTTTTCTAAGGTCTTCTTTGACTTAAGGTTTTCTTTAATCTAAGACCTTCCAAATATTTTCTCCCTTGTGTGAGAGAATGGATTCAGATTACCAAATTCTTTTACTCCATACAGAAGTAAGGTAGCAATCAAGAGGAAAGAAATAGTGATGCGAAGATCTGACCTAGTAGATAATTTGTTGAATGAGAAATGGCTGGCTAAGCTTGCGTAAATGGCCGACATATTTGGACTTAACGAACTTAATACATCGCTTTTAGTCTTAGACGAATATTTTTACAATTAAGTATAAAATGGAGGCGTTCAACAAGAAACTGGCTTTTTGGGATAGTCGCATGAAAGAGAAGGACGAATAAATGTTTTGCTTTTCAAAGAATTTTTAATTTTTGCTGACATCAATCGAAAGGTCACATGTAACGTAAGCCAAAATTAGAGGGTTTAACCGAACTACTATTTCCCGGAAACTAAAGATATTCACCTAAAGGTAACCTCTGAATTAATAATCCCTTTTTTAGAAGATACAGATTCATGCGCAAATTCATGACAAGGAAAAACTGATAGAATTGTATTCTGATGTTATTCTTGGTGCCAGATATATAAAATTAAATCGTCTCAATTCTGCAGATCTCTCTCTAAAAAATAGTGGCCGCGGTAGCCGAGTGGTATAGGTATCGGACCGTGGCTTGCCTTGTCACGAGTTCGAGCCCAGTACCACTAAAGACCCGCCGTGTAGGGCAGCGATGCACGTTAAATCTGTCGAGAGCTGAAACGTCCTCCCGTTGGTGTGGTAGTTAGGAGAGGGGGTGCCAGCTCAGGTGTCGTCCACGTCACTTGACCATGGTTCAAAATTACGTGGTCCGTCGCCAAAAGCCCTCGTGTAGCTGAACAGTGCGACGTTAAAATTCAATCAATCTCTCTAAAAAATATCCTTCTCTCTATTATAAAACTATCCAATAATTGGTCGTTTTTTAAACTCCCTTTTTATGTGAAAAAAAAACTTTTTTCAACTGTGTGAGTAATAAAAAAAATCAAAGAAAGGGAGGTAATAATGCAGAGCTTCATCTGGCAGAAACAAAAACCTACATCTAAGTATTTAAAATTTGTTCAAAAATGAGCCGCAGAAAATGTCGCACTAACTGAACATTAAATTTGTATACATAACATTAAATTCAATAAATAAGGTATCTATTAATATATTGTTTCTTTTCTTGTGAATGTGTGTGTTTTTTCCTTCTCTTCTTTTTCTCCCCCCCCCCTTTTTTTCCGTCTGATGCCAATCTGCGATAATTATTTTCTATTCTCGTCGGTCCGCAAGGATAAAAGATTAGGAAACACTGCTATAAATTATTGTAGGTCCTTCTACACCCCCTCCCATCAGTTATCACTGAATTACCTCTTACATTATTTTTAACTTTAAACAACAAAACATTTGTACATCGCATGCAACGTAATCTTCTATATTGATCCTAAAAGCTTTTTTCCTTAATTGTATGCATTTAAAACAGATACTTTTAAATAGTTCCTTAATTCTTCTGTCATTTGCTCTGATAATCACCAATCATGACGCATTTGTTGGGACATATCTTCCCTGTCTCGAACAAAAACTTACTCACTATCGATGCGTATGTGTCCCCAATACTCCCCGAGCCGATCTTGAAACGATTGAGGTTGTGAAAGTCATTGTTTATGCTTTGGTGCTGATTGACTGGCAAGGTGCGATAGTCACCCAAAGTGGACCACCGGCGGAAGGTATCGATTTTCATTGCCAAGTAACCGAATCGCGTCATGCTAGTGTGAGGACGACCTTGTTTCCTACTCTTGGCCCTAAAGATGAGAAAGAAAATCGCCGCTGAATGAGGTTAAAAAGAGAAAACATTTATTTCTCTCCAAAAAAACTTTCTCCTGACCCCAATCAAGCAATCGATAGGAGAGCATCCGCTCTCATTTTGGAGGAAACCGCCACGGAGCATGCGCTCTTTCGACATCGGAGACGCGCGCCTTCAAGATGACGCCCGCATTTTTTGAAGATGTTTGAGAAGCTCCGAAACAAAGCAATTAAGTATATGGGTTGGTTCGACGGAATTGGTTGAGAAATTGTGTAAGTTTCTACGTTTGAGGAAGTGCTGGATACTTTCCTTGAAGTATTTCACAAAATTCATTTTATTTTTAAAAGTATTTTAGAACAAAGAGAGGTGGGAAATAAAAGGTTAGACTGATTAATTCTGTACAGTTCCTCGACTTACGCTACCCCAACTTATGCGAATTCGGAGTTACGAGATTTTCAAATCTCGTCGATTCATCTTTTGTTTGAGAAAAAGAAATTGGGGTAATGTGATGAAAGAAGTTATCAATCTTGCCAAGAAAATAAATTTAGAAGTGAATAGTGATGACGTTCAAGAATGTTGGATTCGCGCACAATCAGGAGCTAACAATTGATGAGCTCATAGAAATGTATGAGCAAGAGCAAGACATTGAAGAACTTGAGTCTTTTGACTCAGTTCAAACAGAAGATCGAATGACAGTTGGTAATTTGACAGAAGGCCTCAGTTTAATTGAAAAAGGGTTACACACACACACAAATTTTCGAAAATACATAGTACAACAAAAAGCATACTTTTTTTAACAAAACAAGGAATAAAAATAATTATTAGCATGCTGCGAGGAAATTTTGAGTGAGTAAAAATATCTTTGAGCTGGTAGACTATATATATACTTGTTGGATTTTATGAAACCTTCTACATCAAAATAACTTTGGTTTGCGATTTTGTATTTGACTTATCTAATATTTTATTAATTTGTTTTTCTAAATTATTATTTTCTTTCGTTTCCAGCCCCAACTAAAAATAATTTATATATATTTATATGAGAAATCATACCCCGACTTATGCGGTTATCCCTCAATCAGTAATTTCGGGGTATTATTGTATTGTACAGATAGAAACGAAAGCATTACAAACATAAACATACAAATAGGAAGCATTTCCGCGGAAATATATTTAAAATTTTTTTAACTATAATAACCTTAATAGGCTTTTCGATTCTGGCTGTCATCTCAAACCGATGAACATTGTTGATTGCTGCATTTTAAATAAACTATGGTTTTAAAACTTCTCGTGCGGCAAGATGTGAACCTTTGCAGAGGGTTATACGCTCTTAGTTGAAATTTTCGACATCACATTAGGGTTCAAAAACCCCGTTATAACCCGTTGTGTAATTGCAGTACGATATTAGTAATAAAAAATAAAAGGAAAATAAAATTCCATCCATTTTACTATATAAATAAAAACAAAATAAAGTAAAACTGTTAGGAAGTTCAAATTTTTGCGTGCCATGCATGAAAGAAGACTGCATTTTTATATGTAAAAAAAATGTAAATATTTCTAGTAAGCCATTTCCCGTGTCTTAAAAACGAAAAACGTTCAATTCTGAAATTTGAGTTTAAAAGACATACAAATGTGTTAGTTCGAAGTCTAAAAATACAAAAAAGCTGTATTTATTTAATACTGAATTATCATTTTACCCTTTTAAATTACGTACGCTTCTTATCGGAATAAATGTTTAACAACATTTTTAGTTTCTTGTTTTTTTAAACTTTTTTTTTAATCTTCCTTATCTGTTACGACACTGAAACATTATCTTTTTATTGACGTCTAACGGTTTTGTTACTAATATTTTAAATTATGCGTATCACACTTCTTTGTGGTTATATTTTTTAGATTTCTGTTTTTGCTTATATCTTTCAAAAACAAACAACAAATGAATAAAAAATGACACCTGTTTTAAAAAAGGTTTTTTTTTAGAAACGGCATTTAAATACAAATAATAATTTTGTTGCATTTCGTGACTTACAAACAACATTCCTCAATTTTATCTTCAAAACGTAACGTTTCATTTTTACTATTCCAAAAAAAATATTCTTTAATTGCTAGAACCGATATTCAATAGCATGTGTTGTTTTGTTTTTGAATGTGTGTTGAAACATTGCATATCGTCTTTTTAAATTGTCATTAAAGATTATCACTGCAATTTTTTTTAAGAACTTTTCTATTATTTAAAATAATGATGATATTTTGAAATTTTCTAATTATTACGAACAAGTTGTTATAATGTAATATTTACTTGGTTATTATTCATGTAATAGTCACTGGCATACTTTTTGTTGGATCCTATTTTAGCGCATGCCTTTTTTTATCAGCAACTTGGCGAATAATTATCGACAGATTTCCACTATATAAAACGAGCCATTTTTTTTCCATCGCCAAATGTGTGTGTGTGAACTAAGCTAGGAGACTTCATTGGAATACTTGTATTCAGTGGCGCACACAAGGGAAGGTGTCCTAGGGGTCCGGACCGCCCCCACCCCCAAAGCCCTTGATTTTTTCCTGATTGATTATAATTCTAAGTGTATTGTACGTAAAATTTAATTAAGTATTTGTTATTAATGATTAATTTTATTAATTGATGCTAATTATTTATTCAATAATTATTTTTTCACTGTTTTTGTTTCCGAAAATCGACAAAATCAAAAGGAGCATGATACAAGAATGGTAGACTTGTGACCCTGGACACCCCCCTTGAAAAATTCCTGTGCGCTACTGCTTGTATTACATAAGTTATACCTGATCTAACACATATACTTATTCAAATTCCTATAAGCAAATAATTTTTTCAACATTTGAATATTCTAAATGCATTTTAAATATATTTGAGTATATTGGGAGAGGAATGCGGAATGGAGTTCACTAAGCAAAAGTTAACAAAAAATTGCTTTGCATGTTGATTCACGGAAGAATATAAACATCACCGAAATGCAAAAGAGTAAGTTCCGTGTGAATAAAAAAATTATATTTGCTCTACTGAGTTCTCTATGTATTTCAGTCTTTGTTCATTTGCGGAAGAACCAACGGAGTATTGATATGAAAGGAAATAAATTCCGTAAGTCGAAAATTTGTTTTTGATCCAGTAAATTACTCATGTGAAACATCTTGTATTCAGTCGCGGAAAAACCTAGATAGAACTCATATCCTATACATTTGAATTTGTCCTTAATTTTGATCACATTATAAAAAATCGATTGTTAGGAAAGATGTACGTAAAATAAGTTTCATACGTATTTCTAAACTTAGAAATTTCATTTGATTCTATATTAGTTTTTTTTCCTCATTATATTTTACTCATAGCTATAATTATTTGTAATAATGATATTTTTGGTTGAAAGTACTGTTGTAACAGTAAAACTGTTTAGGTCTGGGAAGTGTTTCAATATATATATATTGCAGCGATTTTTATAATTAAAATGAAAAAAAAAGGAAAAATGCATAAATAAATTTGAACCTATAGTTTTGGCGCAAAAAATCAATTATACGGTTATAAAAACATTAATATTTCTTTAAAACTAGAAATAAATACTTATTATAAATTTTAATCCTAATATATATTATAAATGCGAAAGTTTGTGAGGATGTTTGTCCGTCTTTCACGCAAAAACAACAGAATGGATTTTAATGAAACTTTACAGTAATATAGCTTATACATCAGAATAACACATAGGCTATAATTTATAGCATAGGCTATAATTTATAACGATATTTGTCAAGTAAGTAGGAAAAAATTCTGCCATCTGCAAGCAATTGTGGCATGCGCTGCAAAAAAGCCCACGACAGCATACATCTATATTTTATTTGTGAAGAAACACTTTTTGTCTTGGCTACGCAAGGCGTTTGTTTCTAATGTATTCCTGTAATCAGCATAACCCCTAGTTTTTTTTATTTCAAAATAAAACTAAGTTTTGAAAGGAGAGGTTGTTTCTCTCTTTATTTGAATTTTTTTTTATGATTTTATTATGCATATTCGGTAGTAAGAAATTTTGATCTTTTTTCAAAATAAATACTTTTATCGCTTCTGGTACTTAAAGTAAATAAACTTTCTCTTTCACACTACATCATTTGGACAAATTTTTAAAATTTGCTTGTGGTTAGTAGTTAATATTATAACGCTATAATTTTAATTGAATAGGCAGATATTGCATTTTTAAGTATAAAAATAATTATAACTACTGTACTGTATTTTTTGGAGTGAGTGAATATTAACGTCGCACTGTTCAGCTACACGAGGGCTTTTGGCGACGGACCACGTAATTTTGAACCATGGTCAAGTGACGTGGACGACACCTGAGCTGGCACCCCCTTCTCCTAACTACCACACGACAGCAACTTAGCGGGAATATTCTTTGAAATCCACTCTTCCAAGATATATGGCAGCACGGGTTCTATGATGAGTATTTTAGCGGGGAAGGCGAATAGTTTTGTAGCAGATATTGCGTTTTCAGCTGACGGCGTTTTCAGCGGATTGCAAAGATTGTCATTTTTGTCCCGAAAAAATAGTTAATGTCAAAATTTAAATGTCTTATGTTTTTGTATGTTAATGAAGGCCTTAGAAAACGATTTGACTATTTATTTTAAGTGAACGGTGCATATAACTAATTTTACAGTGGAATATCTTTATTAGCTCTAACGGATTAAATTTCCCAAAGTGGAGTATTTTGTTTATGTATATCCCTTAATTTTCAATGTAGTGATCAAAAAAAAAAATACTGCATGAAAAAAACTGCAGTAAATCATAATGCGGTAGATAAAGCATTAAAGTGCATCGCTCCCCTACACGGCGGGTCTTACAAAGCTCTAACAAAGCTCGAGCTATATATATATGAAAGTAGCTAGACATTTGCCACCTTGACTCTATTGTCAACATTTCGCTATGTTTTTCATTGAATCGCCATTATAATTTAAGAAACGGTGTTGCTTGCGAATATTACAATTTTTACATAAAATAAATACAACAGAAAGTAATATTAATGTATTACACTTTCAGATATAAATTATTTACACTATTTTAAGCATTCATTACACAAAACTTTTAACAATGTGTTACTTTTGCTGAGCAGAGATCAGCTTAGGAAGGTATTTTCAAAAATCGACCCTCAAAAGTGTTACGGGGAGTTATAAATAAAAAAAAATCCTTTTTTTCAGGTATTAGATCTACAGACTTAAGATAAAACTTTTTTTTGTTTTGTTTAATTTGCAATTCATGTAAAATTAATTCATTAAAAACTTCTTTATCCTTCAATCTGTGTTGTTTAATTTTTCAGTTCACCCGAGCGAAGAACGGGTATACCAGCTAATTAAAAATACTTAACCAAAATCTTTCACGACTTAAGCATTCTATGATTACTCTTTAGATTGTACAACCAGAAGTAAAATATGTAATTTAAAAAACACACACACACGACAAAGCAAAATGTAAAACACTGTAATTCATGTGTCTTGTGATTCTAAAATAGCCATATTTATCAAAATCTTGTCATTTTGCTTCGAACTGATGTAATAACTATTTGTTAATAAAACACAAACAAAAAAATAATTATTTTTTATGACATAGCAGGAAGAAAATTTTTTAAAAAGGTTAAGAACCTTGATGTCATTTGTCCAAACATACTGAGTAACAGAAATAGTATTTATCATTTTCAAAGTTACTCGTCTACAGAGGAATAATAACTTCATCCGTAAATATCGCATGGTTATGTGTACCTTAATTTTTCACAACACAATTCGATTTTTAGAGAAAAAGCAAAATATTTGGAACACTCGACTTAACAAAAATGTTTATTATTACACATCAAGCATATCATAACTGTAAAAAATGTGTTTAAATCACTATGTACAGAGATACTTTCGATAAAAGAAATTCGAAATTATGAGTTATTTATCCCCAACAAAGATGCATTTTTGTTTATAATAATAAAGAAACTTAAGAACATTTAAGCCTTTCCTATCTATCTTGTCAAATTTGTGTACATGAAGCCAATTCCAACTTAAACTTTACCTTAAATTGTTTCATTTATTCTTGTCAGGGTATCAAATTACACACAAATTAAGTTAGAAAAAGTTTGAATCTTAGTTTTAACTTTGTTTTAAATGTTTAGTCGTAATAATTCTAATGCCTAATGTCATTCTAAAATTCTTCAATAGTCTGCTACTCATGGCCATTGTAATTTAATATTCAAAACATCGTTTCTAAGTAAAATTTTAAAATAAAATTCTTAATAAAAAAAATTGCCTTTTAACTAGTTTTAATATTCAATGAGCTAAATTCATATGACGTCACAGTTACATGATAACTGTAATCACGTGTTTAAAGCCAATCTATTCATAAGTTTCGCCGTTGCCAGCTTTTGCTTCTTAGAAAAACTTTTTTAAAAAAATGTTCTTATTTGTGTCAACAATAGTAAAGAGAAGTTAATTAAAAAGTACGCGTATAATATAAGAATTTTTTTTTAAATTTTTAAAAACCTTATTGAAAATCTCAATACTTGAATATCTTTACTTAATTATAAAATTTAAAATTTTATCTAAATTTTAAAAGTAGAACAAGCAGCACGAATTAGTTCATAAAGTACATAACAATGCTTAAAGTTTGAGTTTGAAATGTAAATAGTTTGAAAGATGAACATTATTGTTCAAGAGCTCTTTCCTTAATTATTCACTGAATGCTATCAATTTTCTCTCAAAAAGTTTGGTAACTGAAAGTGTGATGCAAGAAGGCAAAACTTGCACAAACGAAAAAAACAAACAAACAGTTTTCTTCAACTTGCAAAGTCCTGTTAAGCCATAAGCAAATTCCGTTTATTTTCCTCCTCGCAATATCGCCATTAGGGAACAAAAACGGCCCCTCCCCCACAACTCATTGTCAAACTAGAAGATTGAATCCTCCATTAGGTGAAGAAGGAAAAAGGAGAATTTCGTCACGAAACAACGCAGACAGTTCTCCAAAACTCTTTCTCTTTTAATTGCAATTCCCTCGATAGAAATCGTTTCGGTTGGGTACTGTATCTTCTCCAAGCTTAAGCTAGCTTGAGATGAGTACTCCGGATGAACCAAAGCGACACAATCAGTGGGCTTTAGATAAAGAAACCTCATTATTTGCAGACCTTGAACTGGTTTCCTTACAACCTTCTTTCACGATCTTGGAAGTGCCAGAATTCTAACTTTCACCCACTTGACATAATTATGGAGTGAAAACTCTAAACAGACTTTCCACCGATTAGACAACCTCGGATGTAATATCAAATGAGCATTTTTTTTTTAAATTACTTTTTTTTCAAAGAATATTCTAGATTTCATAGTTTCGGTTGACGGTGGGAGGTTTGCTGTTTTTTCTGATATTGAAGTAATATCTTGAGCTTGTTGTGTAAGCCTTACTAGACTCATTGTATTGCAAAGTCAACATTTAAACGATTCTGCATGTCACATTTTCTCGAATCGGGTTGTAGTATAAATCAGTGCTCCGCAACCTTTTTATCGCTGCGGACCGGTCAACGTTTGATAATTTTACCACGGCCCGCTGAGGGTGGGACACGTTGATTGTTTATCTTTTAGATTGTTTTGATTCAACAATTCTAATTTAGTTGCATTTAAATATGCCTTCAGAACAAAATATAGTTACACCAAAAAGGAATAAAAGCGTTTTAACGTGGAATATAAAGTGATTTCCGTGGAAAGTTGCCCAAATCCGAGAGAAATGCACCACTTCAAATAAAATGGCAATAGTTTAATGTTCTTTAGGCGGCCCGACACCATTTGATCCACGGACCGGGGGTTGCGGATCACTGGTATAAATGACCAAGAGAGATACGCAGATATGAAGAAATTAAATCTTGATCATGAATTGTACAGAATTTATTTTAAGAAAAAGGAAAATTGTGAGTTTTGGCAGATTTTTTTTTATCAATACAACAAAGATGTTGTAACGAATGAAACTTTCTTTTTCCTAATATTTTCTCAACTGATAGATGCTATATTTTGCACCTTTAGTGAATGACTAGAAGTTTCTTTTTCCTAATGAACATATTTGCTAATCTGGCCGTAATATTATGAGTTTGACGTAGAGGCTTGAATAGATAATGCAGCTTAGTTAATTCTGTACAGGGTATTAAAATTATAAACTTCAGGTATTCCTTCTGTTTTTGTTGAATGTTTTCTATAGAAAGAAAATAAATCAGAAAAAATTTGGTATTGCAAAAAGTTTGCATACATGGATAACTGAATTTTAATGAGATTCATGACTTATTTTCTTCTGGCAAGTTTCCAAATTTAAAACATGAAGTATCAAAATATTCCATATTTTTATCACTGTAAAATTTAATATAAATACGAATTGCGTACAATGTTTATAAAAATCAGATATAATCGTTCAAAAAATTTTGATTAACGCTCTAAACATTATTCTCTTGCGTCTAAGAAACTGAAAAAATGTTTCTTTAATACTAAATCTTTTACATAAATACTTATGTACATGTGTGTATTTATTAAGATAAGCGTTGTGTTATTAAGGTTCAAAATTTCTCATAGAAAAAGTTTGAAATCAGTACAAACTCAACTGAAAAAGAAATGAAAATGAAATCAGTCCTACATGATATCATTAATTCATTTTCGCAGATAATCATCATGATACATTTATAATGCGGATTCATTACGCTGATTCAATATGCTAAGAAACTCGGTTTGTTTATTTGAAGCAATCAACATGCTATCATTCAGAATAATAATAATAATAATAAATCCTCACTTTTTTATAAGACTAAAAAAAAATCCTTCCCATTTTTTCCCTTTCTTTCAATTACAATTTTGATGTCGAGAAATGAATTTCTAGAATGTTTCGAAACGTCGAATAAATATCTCCTTTCCGTTCAATTTTTACACTCATTTATCATGAATGTTACATTCTACTTAATGTCGTGAATCAAATTTTTCTACATTCGAATGGATCTGCCATGATAAGGTAAGAAACCTTTTTGATAGACATGTGACTTTTTTTTACAATGAAACAACTTTCTATTCTACATTTTTTTTAAAAAAATCATTCGTATTTTTCTTTTGATACATATATCTAAGGAAACAAAACATTTTTTTCATTTTGAAAGATACTCTCACATTCCTTTCTTTTCATCAAAAAATAAACATTCGGTAAAGAGTTTTTACAATCTAAAGTGACAGTATTGTTTTATTTTTCAAACTCTGCATATTTTCCAAGAATTCCTACGTACAGAAAAATTTGCGATGTTTCACTGCATAGAATTATCACTGAGGTTATGTGTCATAATGTTTGCTGTTTTACGCACTGATCTCTTTCACTTTCAGGTTTTTTCGAAAAACAGCCTTGAGCACTGTAAGAATTACAAGTTGCTCTGTTTACCGTGTGTGCGTGTTGCTTCTTTTTGTGAGCTTTTTTTATAGAGTATTTTAAGAGGAAAAAAAAACCCTGTCACACTAATTCGAGAAGTTTCTTCTAATGAAAAAGTTAGATTTTCGGGTCAAGTTCAAGATAGTGTTTGTTTTTAGAAGAAGAAAAAATTGTTTGAATGGGGTCGAAAAGTTAGAAAAAAAGAGAGAATGATAAACTCTGGATTTAGACCAAATGTCATTATAGTTTCGGGTTAAAGTGCGAGTTGATACTGGGGTAAAAAAATTTTGACATAAGAAAAAGGTATCCTTAATTTAAAGTCGTTGTAGAACAAGTCCAAGCTCAAAATAGGATTCTAGTTCAGTTTTACAGCGAAAACAAATGCTGCTTTTAAGAAAAACCTTTTAATAGTAATTATTATTACTGTTTCTTTATGTATACTGAAAAACAGAAAATTCAAAACGTGTAAGGATACAACCACACACCTCCAAGGAGTACTTTTACAGTACTTCTGGCAAAAACCCCAGGGTTGAACAAAAAGTAATTCTTAATTGCTTCTATCATCTAAAATGTATTGGCATGGTGTGGAAATTTGGAGATCGATGCCAGCTCAGGTTCGTCCTCATCATTTGACTAAGGTTAAAAATTTCGCCACCAACAGTCCTAATATAACTTCAGCAAGACTTTATTAACACCGCACTATAAACCACCACGAGGGCTATTGACGATATCCCTCGTAATTTTACATCTCGGACAAATGTCGAGAACGATACCTGAGAGCACGCTTCTCCAAACTACCACACCATGCCAGGGAAAGACTTTGATCCACGACAGATTTAACATCCATCATCCCCTCTACTTGGTGGGTCTTCTTTGGCACTACGGCTCGAACTCTTTACACGTCGGTTACGAGAGTTCGAGACTAAAACCATTAGGCTACCGCGGCCACCCTAATATAACTTCAAACTGCAACATCAAAGTGCAAATCAAACTAAATCAAATACTGAAATGTATCGATATATAACGAAATATTGCCTTCAACAAAAAATGAAAATTGATTTCTCTTTAAACACAATACAAATTTACGACAAAAAAATTACTATAAATGAGAGATATGAATTTTGTTTAAGATAATAAATTTAAATAAAAATAAGTTTAAATAAAATATAGCTTTTAAAACCTGATGTGTTTTCTTGAAGTATGTTTATCAGTACTTGAGATATTATTTTTGTGTTTGCATTGGGAATTGCACATAACTCTCACTAACTCTTGGTACGCATGAAATCAATCATCATTTAAAGTTGTCAAACATGAACAAAGATGCTTAAATAATTTTAAGTAAGATCAGTTGAGCGTAAATTTTGCAATTTTGGGTATGATTTTCGGCCTATCATTCAATCTTGTCTCCTTCTGTCAAAATAATCAAGGACATTGAACCCCCGTTGCAGAGAAGTTTGACTGGTAGTATTTGAAGCCCTGGTTTTAATGGGAGGCGAATGCAACCTTTAGGGAAATAAATACTTTGGACCCCTAGAGATTCCCTCTTGCTCTGCACTCTGACCTTCCGGAGGGCAATGACTTCATTAAAAAAACACGACCAGTTTATTGATAAAAGATCAAGAGATTTTCTGATTTTTCGCCTATAGATGAAAAAGCAATTTATCTAAAAAAGTATAAACTCATAAGTGCAAGTAAATCGATGCAGTAAATGATAGCATATCTCATATCTATGTTTATAAACATAGAATCAATTAAAATTTAAAAAAAAACACCTTTATTTATTGGAAGCAGAGTCATTTAAAAACATTTGTGCTTGAAATCTGCTCAGGCTATCCACCGAGAAAATTTTTAAGTTGAAAAAAGAAAACGTAACTTAAAATTTCACATGAACAAAATACAACAGTAAAGAACGCAATAGATCTTATGAACGAATGGTCAATAAGCTATAAACACTGGCATAGATAGTCCTGAGAGAGCCCTGTATCAAAATTCCTTGGGTGGCCCTTTTTTGGTGAGAGGGGCAAACATTTTACAATCTTTTCTTACACATATTTGGGCCCATGAAGCTTGGGGGCCCCGTATCATTGATACGGCGGTAGCTACGTCCCTGGCTATAAAGATTGATTTTTCATTGCCAACAATCTGATACAAAAAAAAAAGAATGGATCTTCTCTCTCCGAGTACATCAAAAAAGGAATAAAATTAAAGGCTCTATCAAAAATATTTTTACTAATATAATATCTTCAAGCAAATAAATGTCAATTTTAACATTTAGAGAGAAAGGTACGAATGCGTATTCTTATTTCATTCATTTGCCAAAAGTATAATTAATACGTTAAAAGATGTGTTGCTTAAATATAGTGAAATAACACCATGAAATGGAAAATAAAATGTTTTTAGGGGCTTTTTACTGTAAACTTGACTCGTAAACAATATTTATGGAAAAAGTTACGTTATGTATGGAACCTTTTGAAATTTCGAAATATTTCATATACAAGTAATTTTTCCCTTTAGAATGTAATATGAAAACTCATTAGTAGTAGTAGAAGACTTTGAAGTAACAGACAAAACATGGAACACATTTAATATTAGAAAAAACTGAGCAGAATAGAATAAGAATATAGGCCATTCTCTATAGCAGGGGTATCCAACCCAAATGACCTTGCGGGCCACTTCGGAAAAACATTATGATCTGGCGGGCTGCACATAAAAATATGTACCTTTATATCAGATTTGGAAACAAAAAAACATTTATTGGAGTGAAAATTTAAAACAGAATGAATTATTATTATAGTTTTCATTATTTTTCATGTATACAGACATAGATAATATAATAATGTTTTTATAATATAATGATGCAATGATCAAATAATGTTTAAAATATTACGGTTGCCATTTTCTTGAAAATTACGGGGTTCCTTTGAAATTTATTAAAAAAGTAATTTACTGTAGTAAAATCAAATGCAACTGTTTGATAAAATATAAATTTATTTTAATCTAAAGGACATTTCTATTATCAAAAAGGATTTATTTTAAAACAGGAACAGGTAACAGGCAAATACATTATATATATAAATTTCCCCTCAAATAAATTTCAAAATAAAAAAACATTAAAAATCTGATATTTAAAACTTTTTTTAAAGAGTCGGTGGGCCACAACTTACGTACTGGCGGGCCACATGCGGGCCGCGTGTTGGACACCCCTGCTCTATAGGATATAGTGGTCAACATATAATACTTATTTTGCAGCACTCTTCTAATTTTTGTACATTTAAATTTTACTGCAATGGATTTCACCTTAGTTTTTTAACTGTGGATTTATCGAATACACTTTGTCTCACATGATTTACTAACCATATTTCCAATTTTTTCAAGGAAATTTATCCAATGTGTAAATAAAATCTACTTTTTGTGTGTTTAAGTTAATACAGTGTTTTCATCTGTGAACAAGTTTTGTAGGGAAATGTTTCTAAGTTCAGTACATTCCTACTATATACATTCCAATGATTTCTCAAAAAGAAAAGAAATTTTCATTATTTTTATTTATATAATTGAATTTTATGCATCACCGAATATATTTTCAAATGTATCAGTCAAATTTTCGGAAAATCTCTTAAAGATGCGCAATATGTGTATAATGTTAACTACTCTGAAGGGAAAAGTAAAAAGTAAACTGTATAACTTACACAAAGATTGTTATGTTTTCATTTTATTTTAACATTTTACTATTCTTCAAATTCTATCGTTGTATATGCGGTGCTCGAATGTTTGTTATACCAAGATAGAATGATTTTCGATTGTTTAACTTTTCTTCTTTGACTCAAAACTTACATTTTTACAAAAATGATATTTTTGTTACCCAAATTCAAGTTCATTCCCGATGCAAAATCTATTCAAGCGTGAAAATACATTACTTTTCAAAAATAATAATCTGTAGCTGCTCTAAAATAACACAAACACGAAACAGCACACGTCAAAATAAAACACGAGTGTTTTATTTATAAGTTCATTTCTCAAGATTCGTATTTTTTGTCACTTCGTGGAATCTTCTAAAGGTTGCGGATCAGATAGAGCATACACCTACTCGACAAGCGACTTACAGGTCGAAACTCCAGCCATACGCAGACGACGGGAAGAAACAACAATAGACACTAGATTATTTGAAATTTCTCTGTTCTTGAATACATAAAAGGCATTTACTTGAAGAATCAAAGAAAGACTCGTACGTGTCTAAAAAGATGGAAATAAATAACAAATAAAAACAGTTTCTATTCGTAAAAAGAAAGTGAATCGAAAAGTTAGGTTGTGCAAGGCAATAGGTATCGAAATGATATAACAAAGGACGAACATGGACAAAAGGAGATGGAGTCTAAAAATACGGACTTGTGCTTCATGTAGAGTTATTTTGTACAAAAAGGGTACATCACTTGTATAACCTCCTGTAGCGCACGTGGGTCGTCTTGTCAGGTGTTTATGGCTATACCTGTCTGACTCGTGGAGAGATATCTTTAGATCTGTTCGGAAGTATTCAATCGATAGTTCTCGGGAATGTGAAAATGTCAGATGATTCCTATCCGCATGGAGTCGCAATTCTGTGAATCCCAGCAGGAGTTCATACTTTTTTGTTTGAACCACCCAAGGGATATCTAATAGACCGATTTATCAAATAAGGATTTATAGTTGGATGGCTCGATAACTTTCCTCCGAGTTTTATTTGTTCCAAAAAGTTTCTTTTGGTACAAACATAGAAAACTGTAATAGGATATATCAATTATAAACTACACTCTCTGCTTTCTTAATCGTCTTTGTTGTATTTAATAGTATTAAAATAGTTTCTCTTTAGTTTACTGATAAGGGCTTCTTGATGTACACAGACGTCAGAGTATAAAAACTGCCATTAATTAAGAAACTATTAATGGCAAACATAAATATTTTATTAATAGAATAATATATACCGTAAAATCTGGCGTATAACGGGCACCTATACTTTAAAAGCTGTATTTTTTTAAAATTTTTTGCGTATATTTGCCGTATATTTGGGTATATTACCCCTTTTTCTCACGAAGAAATCTGAAAAGTTAGTATACATTGCTTTTACGTCTTGAAGTCATTTATTCGAGGTATTATCCCAGACTTTTGAAAAAATAGTATACTTGTAGAACTATAACTCTTTTAGTTCATAAGGCATGTCATTTCTTTTAAATAAACAGTATTTCGATGTACGAAGAAGTAAATTTTTTTTATGCTCAAAACTCTTTTGTTATTTTTCAAGCTATCGTTTTTATACCCGTCGTATAACGCGCACCCTTAAATTTCGATATCATTTTTTGTGTTAAAAGTGCGAGTTATACACTGGATTTTATGGTATATACATTTACAGATTTTTTTTTAATTTTAAGGAATTCCGTCCAGTGAATGAGTGAGTATTTATTAACTTCTCACTATAAAACAGCCCCAATTAACGAGGACGACACTTGAGCTGGCACCCATTCTTCAAACTACAAACCACACCAACGGCAGGACTTTGAGCCTCTGAAAATTTAACGTGCATCAGCCCCTCCACATGGCGGGTCTTCAGTGTCTTTAGGTCTCGAACTCATGACCAAGACCACTAGGCTACCGCAGCCATTAAAAATTCCGTACAAGACGCAATGCTAAAGAACCTAGAGGATGTCGTTAAGATAGTATAGTAAGAAACGAAATGCAAATAACACTTTTCATAAAAGTGCTCTGCATATTTTGTTAGAGTTTTTTCCTTTCTAACTCTCTCCCTCCTTAGTAACATTATGGTATAAATCTTTTTAAAGAAAAATTTGACCAACGCTTGTTCCTTTTTTTAACTTCCTAATTGATCCTTCTATGTTTGAATAATGTTTCATATAATTTGTCATTAAAATATGAAATATTATTAAACACACATGAATATTCTAAATTGATGAATACATTTGAATTGTGATAAAATCATTACAAAAAAGAGAAAAATGAAAAAAAAAATTTTTTTTTCTAAGGTAGACTCGTGCATTCGTTGTATTAAAAAATGCTTAATGCATACAGACACTTTAAGGAAGTTGAAAATCCAGATTATTTTCACTGGAGGGGAACTGCGCATTTTCGACACTTACATCCACGTGTGACACCAAGGTCACACTTTTGCAATGTATCAGAATGAAGGCCTCACTGTTCGTTCCAGGGGGCCTCCTAATATGTAGATCCCTTACAAGCCTCAAAACCCAACCCAACGTCAAGAAGTTCTAGAGGTATTTTTAAACAGTCATTAATTCTTCCAGGTATTAATTTTGACCTTGGTTACATCACAGGTTATCTTAATTTTCGAATCGCAATGCGAAGAACTTTTCAATGACGAAATTTTTCCCGCCGACCCGTTGAGTTAGGTGCTTCATTATATGCAGTTTATAAATAAGTGAAAAATTTCTATCGGAGAATTCTAGAATTTCTGTAAACAACACCATATATGTGTGTATGCTTCATCAAATATAGTAGCATTTTTCTCTGGTAACCAATTATTTTAAAAAGAACTAACGAAAAAAAAAGTATTCAATAAATCGTCTTAAATGTGCATGTGAAATAATTTTCATCAATTAATTTTTTAAAAAATGCAAGGAAATATTTTTCGAAAAATGTTATTAATTTAATTGAAAGAGTTTTTGGAAAATCTATTTATTTCCAGAGAAAATTTACTTACTCTTTTTTTTTAATTAATTAAATTTAATGTGTTGTTTTCATACTTCCAACGTATAATAAGTTGTTCACTTCCTTGAAGAATATATTTCTGAACTATTATTTTCGGAAATGGAATCCTGCGGTTCTCTTTGTTTTGGTTCTTAATATTAAATTTAATATTTAATTAAAGAATATTACTTTATGATATTATTGGTTTGTGATAATGTAATTTTTTACTATAATTAGTTTTAGTATTTTTTAGTTTATTACATTTTTATGTAGACTGCTTTTTTATACTCTTAGATTATAGTGAATTCAATTTTTACAGATTAATTTTAGCTCTAAAATCTTTTTAACCGTAATTCTAATTGCATTTTTCCTTCTAAATTTCATTTCAGCCCAAGAACATAGGCAAATAATGGGGAAGGTTGGCACTTTAAATCTTCGTTTAGCTCAGCAATCTTATCTCAAAGGCTAAGAGTTTGCTAATGTATTGCTGTCACTATTTTGCTTTATCTTGTACTGTTTTATTTGTTTCTTTTGCTTTAAGATTAGATTCATAGTGATTTAGTATAATAGTAATGATTATTTATATAACTGTATGTATATATAATTATATATCAATTTGTATACATATGTGTGTATATAGATATGAAAGTTTCCAAGTTAGTTCACTTTTCTGCCGAAAGGGTACTGTGTCCGGAAAGATCGTTTGTAGGCGAAGAGCGAATACTTTTTCAATAATGAAAGCCTGGGTGAAAAAAATAGATGCACCTAGAAAAATCTAGAATGGTCTAGAATAATTATTTGACGAGATACCCTTTTTTAGATGCTCTTGAGAGGAATTCTTCCCAGTGTATATAAGGGAGATATAGGAAAATAACACACAGGAGTCAAACTTCAGACAGTGCTTGTGCGGGTTTTTTGCCTTATGTGAAATTGTGATTACACATTTGAATTGCTGTGTTCTGTTATTTATATGATTTTCACACTTCGGTCATTTCAGATCAATACATGTGTCTTAGTTGTTTCCTAATAAAAAGGAAATCGACTGTAATTATTTGTGAGTTCCAGAATAATTTACGATTTACTCCGTAACAACCTGCTTGTTAATTTCTTGGACCTTTCCTGCATTTGAAAGACAATCAACGACATAACAACACATACCGTAAAATCCAGAGTATAATGCACAATTTTAACGCAAAAAATAAGATCAAAATGTACGGGTGCGCGTTATACGCCGGATATTAAAATGATAGCTTCAAAAATAGAAAAAAAGATATGCATAAAAAAGGCTTAGACTTCTACAAAGATCGGAATACAGTTTATTTAAAAGAAGTGTCATACCTTATTAACTCAAAAAAAAAGGGGGGGGGGGGTTGTTTTTCTAGAAATATACTATTTTTTCAAAATCCTGGGGGTAATGCCACGAATAAATGGCTTTAAAAAATAATAGCATTGCTAACGTAAATTACAGGTTCCTTCGTAAAAAAGGGGGTGCGCGTTATACGGCGAATAAACCTTAAAATGAAAAAAATGCAGCTTGAAAGTATAGGTGCGCGGATTAAGGATTAAGGATTTAAGGATTTTACGGTATATATATATATTTGCTGCTTTAAACCATTCTTAAATGAGAATTCCAATTCGGAGAAGAAACATTTTGGTTGCAATTCATTTTAACGTGAAATATAATGAAACACGCCAATTTATTCCTGTCAACACTGAGCTGTAGAGAATAAGATTTTTGTTATTTCGTTCTATGTTTAATTTTCGTCGACATTCAGTCTGAGAAATGTTTAATTTTGTAAAAATGTTCCGATCTATAGATGAACTTCGATAGATAAATTTGAACTCGAAGTTTTTAATAATGTATATCTTTCGATGATGATGTGATGATTTACCGATTGACGAACGAAAATACAGCAGTACAAAGAGTAATACAGAACATGTGAAAACAAGGAACTCAAAAGAAAAAAATCCTGGTGAGTTACAGAATGTTCCTGGAAGTCTTCTTTATAAAAAAAATTGGAGATATTTTTCTTATAAACACAGAGGTGAAGGTTACGATGTTTTTTGCTCCTTGGAGCACTAAAATTGTACCTAGCACGTGGAGTAATAGTTCGATAGTGAGTGAAATAAACTTCCACTCCACACATCAAAATTAATATTATTTTGTTGTTGTTGTTTTAAAGTAATTTTGCAGAGGCTCGAACATATCGATCAATATATTGCCTATATTAAAATCGAAAATGACAATTATTTTGCAGTAAAAAATACTACAGTTTTAGTCTAAAACGAAAGGAAAAAAATCTTCACATATGAGAACACAAAAAAAGTTTTAAACAATTTGAAAAAACTCTATTAAATTCTTACAGAAATTAAATATATATATATATATATATTCCAAACTATTCTAAGACTCAAAAATATTTTAATTAACATTCAAACATATCCAGCCTTATGGATACTTCTTCGATCGAAGTACTCGCCAGTTTTGAATTGTTTGACACCGGTAGCTTTTATTTTTACGTCGGAATATTTAGCAGTTCTCTTAAGGGGTTGATTACCCCAGTGAAGACGCAACGTTGCTTTTGCTGACGTCTCAACTACTAATTTAAAATTTCAAAAATAAATTCTTAAACTCTTCGTCGCGTGCTTTAACAAGAAAATGGTTCTCTTGAACACATTTTCAATGCAAGGCTAAATGAGAAATGACGGAGCATTTAATGTTTTTAATTTGTCTTTATAATTCATTAGCATTCGAAATTTCATCATATCTATAATTTAATTAAAATTTTTTACGATAATAATTAGTTGAGGATATATTTTAAGTAAAAAAAAATGTAATTCATATACTAGTTTATTTTCATTTACAAGTAAGTACAAGGGGTTATTCGTGGTCTTGTGTATGGCAATATGTTTATTCTTCTTATTATTATTTCTTTTTAAAAGGTTCAATGAAACTGACTCCAACACATGAAAGATCCTATTTTATCTTAAAGATTTTTTGAAAATATTCATTACCTTTTTAATCGAAGGATATTCAAAACAATTGATATTTTAAATATCGCTTCAATATTCTTAAAGCTATTATACGAAAAGCTATTAGCCAAGGAAAGGTTTGGCTTTTTTTCAAAAATTTTTCTCGTTTATGTTAGGTATTCAGCTAGAATAAATTCAAATAAAACCTCAACATTCAGTTAATGTAGATCTGAAATTGATGTTAAAAGGAAAAAGAATTGGAATATTAAAAGTAAAAAAAAAATACATTTCTTGCATATGAACTTGTAGTATCTGACAAATTTCTCATTTTATCAGTAATTAATATGAAAATATTTAAATTGTTCGACTTAAGGCACTCCACACGATACTCCAATTCGAAGTAGACGAATAAGTAAGTAATTAATTAAGACGATGAAAAAGTTTTAAAATAAATAAATCGGAACTTTCAATGAAATAAAAGTTTCTGGTGCACCGAATTTACACAATTCGAATGAATGACTGAGTGAGTGTTTATCAACGTCACACTCAAAAGCAACACGAGGGGTATTGGCGACAGACCTCATAATATCGAACCTCAGTCAAGTAAATGGAGTTCTTTAATTATCTGTGTTTGAATAATAATCACTCCCCCGCATGAAGCACAAGTTTCATTTAATTTAAAAATAGAAACGACTGGAATATAAAAGAAATTCCATCTACAAATTTATTTCCCAGAATGAAAAATCGAGACAGTGAATGAAAAAAAGCGACGGATTTTCCTAGTGTAAATATCTTGCTCCCCCTCTATCTGGTTCTAGCAAGAACATCGCCTTTTCTCAGTATCTATTTATGGCATTCAAATCTTTAATCTAAATCCCAGTTGCTTACACACTTGCAGTTTACATATGCGTTGTGGAGGCAAGAAAAAAAGAATTTGTGAACAGGATTAACTAAGCTTATTGAAGATTTTACAAAAGAAATTTACAAAATAAAACATATTTAAAACTAGTTGAAAGAGAAATGTAAGTAACTTTATTTGAAACTTATAATGTACACAAAAAAGTTTGAAACTAAAAATAACAGACCTTTCACACAAGAAACAAGAGCAGTTTATAAAAAAACCACTAAAAAGCTTGTTTTTTTTTTAATAAATGTAATGACGAAAACTTAATGACTTTGTTAAAGCCATTGAAAGTCATCTGAAATTTTAAAACACAAAATAATCTTTCGAAATCGAATAAATTATAAAAACATTTATTTCTATTTAATTCATTAAAAAAGCTTTAATCCAGTTCAGTCAGCGAAGTAAAACTCCATTATCAAACCTTTCGTTTTTTTCTCTTTCATTTTAATGTTTACATTTCTGGGACAACTCGAGCGTAATTGAATTGGTGAAAATCTACTTTAAAAAATTATCGAAGTTTTCAAGTTAGCAGGGAAGATTAAGTGAGTAAAAAGCTGTACCCGATGAACTGACCTTCATTTTTCTTTTTCGTGCATCTTCAGTGGCTCATTAATTTTCCTGGTTTATTTTATTTTGCTTCCAACCTACTTTTCTGAAACTGGCAACAATATAGCAAGCCGACTGGAACGATAAGACCAGAAAGTCAAACCGTGACACATAGTACAGTTGGGTTTGTTCCTTTAAGTCCATGGTAGATTACGTACAGAATATATTGTGTATTACTAAGCATATAACTGTTATTGAATAAAAAAACAAATATAAACAATTCGTGTTCTAAATAGATTATTTGTGTAGTTGACTGAAATTTAATAATAAACAGGCCCGGATTGTAATGATATGTGAAACTGTAAAAAGAGGTTAATTTTAAAAT
>BMAV01005934.1:1246435-1262522 GCA_019973955.1 Trichonephila inaurata madagascariensis
TTATTTTGTTTAATTTCTTACATTCGTAATGATTTAAAAGTTAAATTTAAAATTTTAGATTGATAAAATTTATATGCGCTTTCACAAAATAAAAGTTTACTGCATTAAAGATTGTTTTATGTATTTCTTCCGAAACAATGCGTGCAAGCGGCTAAAAAAAATCTTGTCAGTTTTTTAGTTATGATTAAATAGTTGCATCATTCGGTATGGCTTTTGTAGGATAAAAATCTTGCTTTTTATTGCCTCGTATTGCACACACGTGATGTTATTTGCTCTCGGATGTATAGTAATGAAAGAAATAACGATTTGTGTGATGTGGTTTTTCGAAACCAAACCGTATTTCAAGTGCAACGAAACTTCCGGCAGCGTTTCGACAGAACGCAAAAGGAATGTTACCTGTGAACGCCAAAAGAAAAAAAATAAAAATTATGGGAAAGATAAATTCCAACGAGGGATTAGATGAAGAGTATACAGGGGCAGAAACTCGCAAAACAAACTTTAATAGCATTGTCTTATGTAATATAGACTATTCGTAGACATCTTATTTAATGTTTCCTGACGAAGAAGTATGATTTAACACATCATGTTGCACAAGTCGATAACTGTATTTCCTAGGAAAGCAAAAAATGACGTAGAATGTGTATTTGATTGGGAATGCACAATATTACAACTTAATAAGTGATATCGAAGAAATGCGTATTGCTATATGCATTTCTCCGATTGACTGGTATTTTTATGTGATTAATTGATTTACATTTAACTTTTTAATGGCATTAATTTTATAAGCTTTGTAGTTTTGAATATATTTCATTATTTTCTAAAGTGAAAGCAAGTGTTTTGGAAATGTTTGTATATTATCTATTCTACACTCCAACAATATGAAGTTATATTCTTTATATTTATCATATAGCACATTTCTAAAAATAACCAAGCTGCGGTAACAGGAGGGGTAATGGTCGCAAACTCGTGGCCAGAGTTATTTTTGTCGGAAGTGAGTTCGAATCCTAGTGTAACTGAAGACCCATCGTAAATAAGGGCTGATCTGTCGAGACCAAAAACTCACGTTGGTGTGATGCGGAAGTTTGGAGACTTGGGTCAGTTCATGCGTCGTCCTCGCCCCTTGACCGAGGTTTAAAATTACGAGGTCCACCGCCAGTAGATCTCATGTTGATTTGTAATGTGACGATAATAATTAATCAATTAATCCAACTTATTATTAATTAAGTATTAATGTATTTTGGTATCAACACACACACACACATACTCTACCATGTTCATTTTATTTAATGGGGAAAAAAATGTCTTTTTATCGAGCTTTCAAATAATCAAAATCAAAAACTTTTCAACTAAACTTTTAAAGTTGCAGACATTTGGGGCTCCCCCCCCCCCCCCTTCTTTTCTCAAAAGTAACCCTTTTTGATTTAAGGCTCTTTCTTTCTACTACTAAAAGATAACTCCACATAAAACAAAATTTATTGTAACAACTCTGCACAATATGTATGTATAAATATATATCATAACCTTTTCTCTTTGACCCTTCATTGGGTGTAAGTAAACTGCGTTTACTTATACTAAACTTAACCTTATTAAAGGTTCAGTTGTCGGTCAAGAAGTTCAAATTATGCTAACCCGATTTAAACTAATAAGTCTTAGAGGTCTGGCCCATCGTATTAAGTACACACTCTGCATCCTTCTGCATGCATAAACCAGATTGACTAAAAGAAAAGTGTTATTCCTCGAGTCAGACGGGAAAAAAAATAAAGAGACGAAAATCTTTTGATTTCTTTTTCCACTATGGTACATTAAAATAGTGTTGAGACTTACGATGTATGAGGAGCCAAAAGTTTTTTAAGAGGACATCAAACTTAAATTGCCACCATATTTAACTTTTATTTTAGATTATAATAAAATGAAGTACAAGAAATCTTGTAATATATGTTTGTATCACACGCAAGTTTTTTTGTCGAAAAATAATAATGACTTTTTGAGTTATTAAAAGTTTCCTACACGCAAGGGATTTTTTTATTCATATATTTAAATTCTTCCCTGGGATTTAAATCTTAAGTGATGTTTGTAAAATTTATACTGGTATAATTAATTTTTATAAATAAAGAATAACACATGCGTTTTGGAATTTAATTATTATTGGAGAAGGAGAAAAAAGTATTTTTAATTTTTGTATAACTGTGTGTGTGTTTTTCTTCTAGAATAAACACTACGAGCAAAAGAAAAAAATTAAAGAAAAACATTTTGAGAAAAATGAATGTAATCAAAAGTCATTGAAAAGTGTTGTCAATGAGCTCAAAAATGTCACTAGATGACTGAAAAATAATTATATTTCAATTATATTTATTTTAATTAATTTTATTTACTTAATTATTTATTTGTTACTGGTAGATAACTCTTTAAAGTAATTTCTCAATGTTTTTTTGTAAAAATTTTTTATATGACCTATATTTATTTACCTTGCACAGGAAAAGATGAGAAAATAAAGGATTTTAACATTTCAGAAGGAATTCATATATATATATATATATCATGAGTATATGACAGTGGTGTAACGAAAAATATTAGACCCCCCTGCAAAGTCAGATTTTGGAATCCCAAGCTGGATTGCAAAACCATAGCATAATATAAGCCTTGGGCCCCTTAGAATCCTTTCACAAAGATGTGGGGTGTGAATTACGCTACTGGTATATGATCTATACTTTGGTGAAAATAAAGGAAAACATTATATTCTAAATATAAAAATGGAATTTCGATATTAAAAAAAAGGACTAACTCTGCAATTTAAAGAAAATAATGCTCAAAATTAGAATTACAGACGGAATATTTTTTTTATCCACACACACACACATGTTCAACTATTCTATTTTAAATTTGAATCGCATATTTTATTTGAAATTAATACTTCATTCTCTTCAAACTTTTACAGCACTCTACAAGAGGACTTTGAAGTCTAATTTTGGATTAATTATTTATAAAAATTGTTAACTATTTTTCCTCAATAACACCTTAAGTTACGCTATTTTAATAAAAAGATTAAATAATTATATAAAATATATACTAATTACATTAATATTCTAATATTAATGTATGAATCACATGTGATATCAACTTAATAAATGCTTCATTTTTACCATAGTCAATATATATATATTTAAACTGCCAACAAAATTCATTGTTAATTGATCATTTTATTACAAACGTCTATTGTTAATAATTTGAAACGAATTCTGAATTTTTTTTCCTCCGTAAATAAATGTGAAACATGACTTTTTCCTTTTCCACTCCTCTCAGTTACATTATTGTCTCCAGTATAATACTAATGTTTTACTTAATCTTGCACATTACATTAAGTAAATTATATGAAGTCTACGAATTTTGTTCTTTTAGTTTGATTAGACAAATGTTTCTATTTGGACTGCTCCAAATTATTTAGAGTGTTTACTCAGAGAAAAAGTGCAAAGAAAATTTAATTCCAGTTTTTTCAACTGCAAAATATCTTGAATTCTAGTATTAAGAAATAAGTGACAGCCTGTTCTCAGTCTTTCCTATGTTTCTCTTCTTAATTTCAAACATCATCAGTCAGGAGTCAGAAAATCTCGATCTGCCCAATTTCTATTACAATCAAGGTTTGACTCATCCCGAATACTGGCCTCCCAGATCGCTAACCTCTTATCCAACAAAACGACCTCAGCGGAAGCGCCCCTTAGATTTGAGGACATAACTATACTTATAAGCCCTAAATGAATCCCCAAGTTATAACCCTTAGTAGTGCCCTCGAACTGTACCATCGTGAAGACCTTACACTCAGTTTTAAAATACAGGGCTTGGTTCATCCGGAGATCACCAAAAATCCCTTCAGTGTACACAGCAAGTGGAAACAAGGGCGAGCCAAAGAGGCAATGTCAAGGGCAGAAAGGGAGAAGAGAACTTTTTATTTTCCCTTTCCACACACAACCCTTCCTTCATTGCTGCTGACAAACCTTCACCTGTCAGAAGCAACAGAGCATTTTCCTGCTAACCCTGAAATAATAATGGTAGGAGAGAGAGAGGGAAAAAAATCCCCTTTTTCTTCCTTCACTTTGAACTTGACATTGAGGCTGCCACCATTTCCCATCATGCTTTTGCAGTTCTTTGTGTTCAAATAGCGAGAGCAAAGGGGGAAAAAAGAGTCATAATACTCTCGATAAATATGCGGATAAAAAAAAAGGTTTCTTTTTTTTAATATCCCGCCCCCCCGCGGGGGACTGCGGGGGGGGGGGTAACTATACAAGGAAACCGGTATGAATGTGCATGTGCGTGCGGCAAGAAACAGGCAATGCCCTGATTCAATGCCGTTTCGGGACCACGATCGTTCCTTCTACTATCCAATCAGGGAGGTTCTTTTCCCCCCACCGTTGTTTTCTAAGGGGAGGGGGATACAGAAACACAGGAGGAAATGTTCCCATTCAAAAGGTATCCCGGAGGCATTCAAAGAGCGTTTTCGGAAGAAAAACACTTTTACATGTTACTGGGTTCGGAACTCAGCGATTGGGGTTAGCGATGGCAATGGATTTCGAATTGGTCCCTTCAGGGATAGATGACGCTTCTTGCTAAGTCCTTCTAAATCTTCGAAGGAATTACGTGATCGCGTTTTGCATTGTTATGCAACACGTAGGATTCTGTGAAATGGAATGTTATGGAACAAAAGACATTGCTTAGGACAAAGATGAGTGTTTGGGGTATTGAAAAGTTTCAGTGTTTATTTGGATTTAAAACAATTTTGTTTTTATTAAAATTAATGATTTTTTTTAAAATATATTTCCTAAAATCTTATTTACTTATAAGATTTTCGGATATCTTTTATAACGTTAAGTGCTTAATATAGCAACTTAATAATTTTTCTTATAACATTTTATAAAAAAATAATAAAATAAACAGACAGATTAGACAATTTTCAGAAATGTAATGAAGGAATGATCTCAAGCAGTGATGCACTCAGGAATTTTTCAAGGGGGGAAGTCCACCATTCTCGTATCATGCTCCAATACGCTGCCCAACATATTCTTTTGATTTTGCTGATTTTCGAGAACAAAAAGCAGTAAAAAATTAATTTTTGAATAAATAATTAGCATTAATTAATAAAATTAATTTTGAAATCAAATACTTAATTAAACCTTACGTGTCATATACAGAGGATTACGGTCAATCGAAAAAAAAAATCAAGTGCTTGGGGGGGGGGGGGGGGGGGGCGGGCCCAGCGGGCGCCCCCCCCCCCCCTTGTGTGCACCATTGACATCAAAAATATCTAATTTAATTTCTTTACATGAGATTTTAAAAGTTTAAAATAATATTTTTAATAGTATTTCAAGTATTTTTTAGTCATTATACCTTTCCGAAGAGAATGAAGGTCTACAAACCCAAAAGTATATTCTTAATATAATATCTTATGTATATATAACTCCTATGCTATAATACTCTTGCAAAGAGGGGGATATCTTTATTTTTATTTATGTTACTTAAATTAAGAAATAATATTAGGAGTTCCATTGAAACAGCGACTGTAAATAGAAATTAATAATTAAGAAAAACAGAAGATCTGATGCATGAATTTGGGTGTCAAGTTTAAAAAAAATGAATATGGGGTTATATATACAGTATACTGGATTCAATTTTTCTTATTCATGTAAATTTTTATGAGAAATGTAATAGATATAAAAAGAGAAAAAGAAACCTAAACAAATACTATTCTGCATTTGTAAGCTCTAATGTTTTTTTAGGACTACTGCCTACATTATTCAAAAGAAAAAATATAATACTATCGAACAAAAAGAATTTTGAAGGTCAAATACTTTCGGAAACGGAATATAAGTAAAAATAACAACTGATTTATTAACACTGTTCGGAACAGGCGAAGTTTCACGGTTTTTATTTTTTTAATTTTCATAAATTGCGTGATAGCCTTGCCGCGCAATACATGGAACTCCAGGAATTGGAATGTGTCCAAACAAAAATAATCGCGGAAGCAAAATGTCTTCTCATCTTTTTTGGACTCGGTAACATACGCATTTATCAATCTAATATTCAAATTTTTATTTTTTGAGATTTATTTCGCTTACAAAACACTACAGGTAGGAAAAACAGTGTGACAGGTAGGAAAAACAGTGAATGTAATTTACATTCCAAAAAAAAAAAAAAAAAAAACACTGAGTAAAAACTTATTCAAATTAAAATGATTAGAATTCAATGTAATAATTTCTTTTTAAAGTTTCTTGAGCACAATATTAAAATTAGAATTTTTTTGTAAAAAAAATCAAAGAACACTCACACAAAAAAAAAGAGAAGAAAAAAAAAAAAAAACATAAAAATTTGAAAGAAAAATTTTAATGTAAAAAAAAAAATCTTTTTGTTAGCAAACGGATTTGAAATAAGCTTTTAGAAATTAGTCAAATGCAAGTTAATAGAACTAGCAAAAATAAATGTTTTCATTGCATTGAAGAATTTAAAAAAAAAAAAAATCATACTCTCAGTTAACGAGGGCAAAGAAAAATAAATTCAAAAGGTTAGAAAATAAACGATTTAATAGGGTGGAAAATAACTTTTTCAGTGGCAACAGATTCAAAATGCAATTGAGGTAATTAGGTGATTCAAATGAATTCCTTAAGAAAAATCTTTTTAAGCTTATAGATTAATTAATTTCTTCATGGCTTAAAAAAATACAAAACATTTAAATTAATGGATGGATTTCAATTGAACTGCATTTTGGATACTTAGAAACGAGCAAGAAGAAAGAATTTCTCTTTATACAGATATTTATTTTGTAACTAATAGTTCATCGTAAACAAATTATAACTTATATTGTTTATAGAGCTGTAGTATATTTTTCCTTTCTAAAATTAGTAGGTGACAAATTATAAATCTTTATAATTCATTTAATTTAATATACGTGTGTATGTGTGTGTAAAAAAAAAAAGGGGGGGCACTTCAAAATTTCGTTTAACCCTGCAATCCTGGTCCTAAGCCAAAGATTTTGCTATTGGATTATTGTGGCTGTATTTCTTTCTCCTGGACTGTCTAGTCATTTTCTTGCTTATTTATTTATTTTTTTCCTTTTAAGTTAAACCTAAAGTAATTTACAGTAGAATTAATGTATAAAGATTTTACACGCTGAGACAAAATATTGGATGGATATATTTTTTTTCAATTCTCAAGAAAAATTTGACTATAAAGAAGCACTAACATACTCTCCTAAGAAACTTTAAATACAGTTGCAGTTATATATATATTAAAAAAAATGATTACGAATTCGAGACTCGTGGTTTCTCCAAAATACTTTGTATCATATAAAGAGACGTTATATCTAATGCAGCTTCCAAGGTGCAGGGTGGAATGTGATATAGGGTGCCTGGTACAAATGTTATTTCACTGAAACACAAAACACCGAAATATGCAGAAAATGGCTCATAAAAGATCAGAATCGCTGGCTTATTATGTTGCTCTTAATTTGGTTTTCAAGAAAGGATTCTTTAAAAGGTATGTTTCAAAAAATTAGTAGAATGATAAGAAATCTGTTATGTTTACGAACACATGTATATAAATCGTATGTAACTGCATTATACTCAATTAATATACTGTAAAATCCGGCGTATAACGCGCACCTATACTTTCCAGCTGTAAATCTTAATTTTTAGGTATATTTGCCGCATAACGCGCACCCGTTTTTTATACGAAGAAACCTGAAATATACGTGCGCAATGCTGTTGTTTTGAAGTAATTTATTCGAGGTATTATTCCAAACTATAGAAAAAATAGTATATATTTCAATAACTACAACCCTTTAAGTTCAAAAGGAATGTCATTTCTTTTAAATAAACAGTAATTCGATCTATGTCAAAGTCTAATTTTTTTCTATGCTCATCTTTATTTTTATTTTTAAAGCTCTCACTTTTATACCCGGCGTATAACGCGCACCCTTAAATTTCGATCTTATTTTTTGTGTTCAAAGTGCGCGTTATACGCTGGATTTTACGGTAGTTAGACAGCGGTGCGCACAAAAATTTTTCAAGGGGGGGGGGGGTCTGGGGTTGAAAGTCTACCTTTAGCGAAACATCCCGCAATGCGCACCCAAACGTATTGTTTTATTTTTTGCGATTTGGGGAACAAAAAACAGAAAAAATAAACTATTGAATTAATAATTAACATTAATTAATAAAAAAATTGTTAATAACAAATAATTAAATGCTACATACTATATACATAGGATTATCTCCAATAGAATAAAATTAAGGGCTATGGGGGACCGGACCTTTGTGTATTCCACTGTAGTTAGAATACAAGTGTATATATTATTGTCATGAGCCAATGATTTAACTTTACAATAATTTCTCCCTATTGCTGTTATATTGAAAACTACAATAGGAAGAGATGAACAACATCAGTTATTTATTTTTTTATTCCGTTTAGTTTATACGTATGTTTTATCTCGATATTGGCAGTGTTATTTATTACAGCATTATAAATAAATTAAAAAAATTTTTTTTAATTTTATTTAGTTTTATGATTAATTATTCAATTTATTATAAATTTTAAGAATTGTCAAAAATAATTTAATTCTATAAATAATTATTAAGAATATAATTATATATATACATGGAAAAAACAGAAACCTGAGTGAAATGTGGATATAGAAATTTGTGTCCGTAGAAAGAAATCTTTAGCGTTTAGTTTGCCATTTGCAATTTTAAATAAGTATTCAAAGAAAACTGCACAACAATTAACTAGAAAGCTTATAAATTTTAATAAAAAAAGTATCTTGATGATTAATAAGTAATGCTAACGAATTAAATCGATTTCAAGTGCCGTAAATTTCATTTATTTATACTTAGTGAAAATGGTTTTCTTTCTAAAAAAAAGACTTCTGTTCTGGTGTAATTTTAATTTAGAGAAACAAATTTCATATAGGCAAAAATTTAATTGACTGAAACAGATTACACACATGAAGTTAAACAAATGTTCCTTAATTTTGCATTTTTATAATGGTCAGTTTCTAGTAAAAACGAAAGAGGACAGTTGTGGTCACAACGGGATGTACGCAAGGCCTTTATAAGTCAAAAGTTCCTTTCGATCACAACAATTCAATGTGCGATGAAAGTTATGCTGTCATTCCCGCGGAACGTTTATTTTTCAAACTCATCATTCTAAAAATGAGAATGAAAGCTCTCATTGTGATAAGGAAAGCGATAGCACACAGGACGTGGGGAGGGAATGAGCTCTGACACCCCCACTTTTCGAAAACAAGGAAAGGAAACTCTCCGATTCCGGATTCATTTATAACAACATTTTCCCCAAAGCTTCGCAAGTGGTATCCCTATCTGATACTAGGGGGGGGTGAAATAAAAGTCCCCCTAACAGCAAGTTCCTGCAACTGAAAAATCGATCATCAGGTCAACAAACGGGAATACGTAATCGTCTGCTTGTTATACCCTTACCCCAACCCCTGCCAACTTATGACCATGAACAGAGCCTGGTTACCATAGCAACGGACGTTTGCGCAAAAAGCAGGGTCAGGGACAGTCATTTTGTGCGAAGAGCCCCCTCTCCGCCTCGCTTCACCCTTGGCTAGAAATATCTACTTGGAAAGGGTTACCATATCCGTCTCATTGCGCGATACGTTTGGCGTATTTAGCTACTTAAAATTATGTATTTTCTAAGGAAAAACAGACAATTAAAATCGCGTTTTTCCTTCTTGAAATTTGAATCTAGAATAATAAATTTTTTTTAAAGGAGGACTAAAATTTCTGATGTTTTTAGTTAGTTAACTTTGTTGTCTCATATTTGAGTGAATATTTTTAGATAAAATTTCGTATAAATATTAACAAATAAAATTTTTAATATTAAAAAAAATATGTATACATAATTTATTTTACTTCTTTAGCGATAATTTTGTAATACTTTTTAAATTGTCAAATGATCCAATCCAAGTACCTTGGTAGGAATGACTGCGAAATAGACTATATATTCATTAAAAGACTTCATTTAAAAATTATTTTCCTTAACAAAACTTAAAGGTGGAAATTTTTAAGAACCTTTTCGATTTTAAGATTGTTGATAATTGTTCTTTGTTCAATTTTTTTTTTATTGTATACTTTATTGTATAGTGCTTTGCCACTTTTTATATATTAATTAGCACAAAAAAGGTCGATTAAATTTGTGAAAAATGTTATAATATGAATTATAAGCAAACGTATTAACAATAATTAAATTGAAGTGTATTAAGATGATAAAATGTATGGAAGTATCAGACTTTTTTCATACATGCTATGTGCCAACACTGAAACAAAACATTGTTTAAAAAAATAATAATAGTTTTAGACAGTCAATATTGGAGATAATAATTATTTAATTCGTTTGCACTGAAAGCAGCTGTTTATTTAAAGGGAAAAAATCAGAAGCATTTCAGTGATTTAATTAATTTTTTTTGAGGAAATTTTTTTAATAATAAATAAGAATTTGCAATTTTATATTTGTAATCTTCACCAAAAACAGAATTAAGCATTTTTGCATTCCATTAAATTAGAAATGCATTCCAGCAATTGAATGAAAGAAACACCTTTCGAAAATAAGCGTAGGCACAGGTCTGAGAACCACAGCCAATTTGGCGAAAAATAGCAACCTTTTGGCGCCGGCAGGTAAAAGAACGTACGGCAGTCGTTTTAATGAGAACCATGCGGTACAGTGACCCTTTTTATGAAAGCCTACCCCCCTCCCGATCCCCTCCACCATTACCCTTGAAACACCCCTTGCCTTTATTTTATAGATAGTTTTTTTTATTTATCATTTTTTTGTTGTGTGTGTGCGCGCAGATATATGCAGCTATTCATCCACCGTCCCGAAAAACTTTCACCAATAGGGAATGTTTTCCTTCTACGCAATTAACCAATCACAGAGCCGCTTCGCATTTTTCTATTCAACCTTTTCCTCTTAGGAGTGCATAGTCCCGTTCCCCACATAAAGTCATGTAACAGCAATAACAAAAAGAAAAAAAAAAAAAAAAAACAAAAGAAACCTGGGAGAAAAAAAAAAATACTTTTCCTCTTCGTTTTATTTTAATATGGAGCTGTAAAAGGGGTGGGGGGTCTACACCCCTAGGGTCGCGGGTTCAGTTTCACTTCCTCTCTTTTTTTACCTCAAGAGGCATTCTTGGGTTTGAGGTATGCTGCGAAATTCGGCACCCTTTTTGCAAAAGCGCATTTTTAGGAAGCGCAGGGGGAGGTTCGTTGGCAAAACCCTAATTGTACGACGTACCGCTATTCAAGGATGTTTGTTAGAGTTCCGATAATTAAGTTAGGGAAAGGTAAAAAATGGTTGTCGAATCTTTTGAAAGTAAAAATTATTCTCAATGTATTTTTAATCTTAAATTCTTATTCTTCATGTTGTTAATTAACAAATTTTACTAACAAATAAAATCAGACTTCATTGTTGAAACGACAATTTGCATTCTGCGAATAAGTTTTTTGGGATAGTTGATAAGTAATATATTAAGAAAATATAAGAAATTACGAGGATTAATTGCGCGAAAGTAAGCAGATTTGTTTGTTCATAAAAATATTTATTTGTTATTGAATTCAACTAATTTTACAATTATTTGATAAAAGCTTACTCATAAATACAAAAAAAAAAAAAAAAAAAAAAAAAAAAAAAAGAGAGAGAGAGAGAGAGAAAAGTAACGAAAGGATTGTATTCAAAAGATACACTTTAAAAGAAGAAAAGTTACTAAAAGTTTTAAAAGATATTTTATAGCATGATAAATGAGTGCTATAAAAAAGTTTATAAAATCCTTACGTAAAAGATAATTCACTTTTCCCTTATTCTTCCAATTTTTGAAAAAAATATTAAATTTGTAAAGTTTAAAAATTATTGAGGGGATTGAGTATAACTCTTTCAATTAACACGGAAATGATAAATATCTGAATGGGACTATTAAGAGCAAGATAATTATATAAAATTCTCTGCTCAATTATATATAGATAAGAAATAATTTCTTTTCTTTTCCTTTTCTTTTTTAAACAGATTAATAATTTCAAACCATTCAATTCTTCAAAAAGAAGAAGAAAAAAACTGATAGAAATAGAAAGTAAGAATTTTATGAAGGAAAAGGCAGAGTTTTATACCATACTTTATATTAATTTGCGAATAAAAAAGGAAAAAGGGTGAGAACGTGTTTTAATACGAAAATATGTTACCGGAAAAAAAGTAGTTCAAATGTTTTAATAAAATTGCTAATTCTCATCTGGATATTTGCAGTTTTAAAAAGTTATCGTATAAAGATACCCTGACGTTCTAAAAGTCATGGGATACCTCATAACATCGCGAGAGAAATCTTTTTGCCGGTGAACTGTAGCAATTCGGCATGGCACCGACTCAACAAATCATTGGATGATTGATTGATTGTTGATTAATATCGCACTCTGGAGCAACAACCTCCAACAATCCTCCCCAAAGAAATATTCAGCCCTGCTACTTCTATAGCATCCATAATAATGAAAGTTACTGGAGGTAGATTTTGGGCACGAACTAATCTGTTCCTAAATGTTCGACAGGATTCATGTCTGACCAATTCAAATATTCTATCATTGTCAGAATTGTTCCCCCAAACCATCGTGAATCATTTTGATCCGTTGACGAGGTGTACTGTCCTCTTAGCAAATTGCATCATTATCTGAGAGCATGGAGTACAAGAATGGCTGTAAATGGTTTCTAAACAGCTGAACATAACGATTTCCAATCAATGACTGATTTAGTTTGACCAGAAGACAGAGAGAACAAGAAGACCCATTTTATAAAGTCCTTGCCATATATATAAAAGTAGTGCACACCATTATAGATCCACCATCAGCATGCACAGTTCCTTGATGGTAAGTCTCGCAGTTCCTTGTCCGAGACATCCCCCTCCCCCGGCCTCATGGGGTCTTAGCCCCACTCGAACTCTATCATTAGATCTTACAGATTGGAATCATGACTCATTTGACCAAGCAACGTTTTCTAGTCACCTATAGGTTCATAAACCTAGCTGAAACGCTGGAGCAAATGGCATATTGTTTGCAAAGACAACCGAATCGGTATTTTTCCGATTATGACAATCATATCCATTCAAAACCAAATTTTGCCGCACTACCCTCTCGGACACATTGATTATTTCAGTTATTTGAGCCAATATAGCTTGTTTGATAACACTGACTGCTAAACGTGGACGTCGCCGGTTTCGATTACTAAGCTTTCGCGGTCGGCTATTGCCTTGTTTATGATGGAAGTTTAGTTCCAGCATTATATTCTTAGGACATTCTTTGACACTCTGTGGATTGAAGAACAGTGAAAATTTCCTAACAATTTCCAAAATGGAGTACCTCAACCATCTAGCTCCAACTAGCATACTGCGTAAATCACTTGAACACAAATGAAAGACATGGCAATGCACTAGCCATTCAGTTTTCAGTTTTACATTGTTTTAAGGCGATATTACTTCAATCTGGATATTTGGTACTTCTGTGTATCTTTTTTTTTATTAATCCAGTGCTGTGTGTGTTTTTATATTCAGTGATGATTTTCATAAAATATTCAGCAAACATAATTTACTTAATTTTAAAAGAAACAGTTAAAAATATTAATGAATTAATACGTACACTACAATTCAAATAATTTTATAAAACAGTACCCCCCCCCCCAAAGAAATTTATATATGTGTGAAAAGTTAATTATTACTTGAGGCCATTTTTCAGTTCCGAAGGATATTTGTATAAAATTATTCTTAAGACATTTTTTTCACTCTTTATAATACATTAAGAGGAATATAAACATTTAAACTTTGAAATAGAGATAACACCTAATCAATTAGTAATCAGATACTTATTTATGCCCTCCAGAACTTGTATTTGCTCAAGTTTATTAACCAAGTTCTTACCCATTGAAGCACGTGCGAATACTTGAATAATGCTGAGCAAATATTTGATCGTGTTTCCTAGAGAAGCTGTAATTTCCTGTAAACAATTGTGCTCCCTTTTTTGGATTAAGCAATTTTTTTTCTGCATTATGAATAAAAGTACCGTTCTAAAAGTATCAAATGAAAATTCTCGAGGTAATAATTAAAACGTTTGCAGCAATCGTATTTTATTTATTGTGAAAGGAAAAAAAAGTTTCAAAAAAGCGTTAAAAACACAAATAAAAATGAATAAAATAAAATCACAACAAAAGGGAAAAGGTTAAGAAATGTGAGATTTTGCAGACCGTATCCTACGGAGCAGAAAATTTAGGAAAGGAAAAGGAATATATGGAGTATATGCTCTTTTTAAATCAGAGAAAAAAATTCATCTGGCGGGAGTGTATGCCATTTATTCATTAGCAATTTTTAACTCTGTCAGATAGATTTCTCTTCAAAAGTTTTAATTTATCCCAAGAGTTTTTTAGTTTCATCAGTAGAATTTCTATTGATTCTACTGACAATTGGATTAGACGTTTTTTATGTAACGAATTAATTAATATTTAATTAAATCTATTTAGGACTTTGACATATCTAACATGATTATACTTCATTTTATCTAGTTTAGCATCATTAAAGTCTATATCATTTTAATATAATATAAGTTAAGAAGAAAAGTCAATTTTTTTCGAGGATAAATTTATGTTTAAGTATCTATCTAATCAAACGTTTTACATTATCTCTCCATCAGTCTGGCACAAAATTTGACCCCCAACCCCGGCCCAAACAATCGACTTCTCCTCTCCTAAGCATTGAAGTTTTACTGCAGAAAACATAGCACACAAAATTTTCATCCCCCTCCCCCTTTTAAAAGGTCACGATAGCATGGTGTTTCTGATTATGATGTTTGTGGGGTGGTAATGTTCAAGTTAGGTTTCAAATTCGAATCCTGACACAAATAAAGTATGCGGAAAATGGTGAGCTACTGCAAGCTAAATACAAGTCACACTCATAAAATCCTCATAAGGTGTAAATATTACTAGAATAAGATGACAGCTAAAGGATCATCCTCGTCACTTACTCGTGGATTCTAAATTCCAAGATTCCTCGCCAACAGTCATCCAAAATGATACACTTTAAAGCCAACTAATTCACTTTTTGTATGAGAGTAAAGAGAATGTTAAAATAGTTTACTGCTTGTGTTTCTAAGTAAAACTCGCAATTAAAGGCATTTAATAAATAAGTATTAAAAAAAGAAAAAACAATTATTACTTTTCGTTAATGCATTTCTTTCTTTTAAATCACACGCATCCTTTGATCTTGATTTTGTGCGTGTGTTAGTATACCACGGGTATTCAAGAAATTAAAACATTCAACCAAATCCCAAAATCAGAAGGAAAAAAAAAAAATCACGCTGTGTTTTTAAGAAACATTTTCAAAAACTTCAGCAATCTCGCTGTGTGCATTTCTGAGGTGAAACACCCACCACATTTCATCATTACATTACTTTTTTTTTCCCTCGTGGTGTAGACTCATCTTCAATTCATCAATTTCAGAACTAATCCTTCGGGAAAAAACTGTAAACTTCGCGCGGGTATGTCTCAAAGGAAAAAAACACGAGAGATTTCGAAATTCACCTGAGTCGGCGGGATAGATGAGCACACTCTGAATTCAGACAAATCTTTTTAATTGAGCTCCTGATGAAATCAATTCCGAGCAACATGAGAATGGATGGATACCCCATGAGGCACCACATTCCACTCCTCAAGGATTTGTTTTGCAAGGGGCCCGAGAAAGGGAACTCAAACCGGTTTTTAGGATCAGTAAATAAGAGTATGTCGAAAGTACATCAAACATATTTGAAGCGTTATTAATAAATTAGATTTTATTACAATTATTTATATATGATCGCGGCCGTTTAAAACTTTGTTAAATTTTGATTTCTAAAATGCTTATGAAGAAGGATAATATTTGAGAAAAAAATGTGTGTGATTAATTCTTCATGGGATTTACTTTATTTTGTGTAAAATTTAAGATTCTATATAATTATGAAAAACTGGAATATGACAACTGTCTGATGCTTAAGGGATTATGGTATAATTGAATTATTAAATTATTTTTAGGAAGGCC
>BMAV01005934.1:1284304-1322847 GCA_019973955.1 Trichonephila inaurata madagascariensis
AAAAAAATGCAAAACACATTTTATCAAAGAAAAAATGTGTCAGAGCTCGGATAAAAATGAGTAGTATGATAAAATAAGTGATTCTCTACAGGATAGTGTAGCCAGAATATAATATTAATGTTTGTGAGTGTGTGTGTGAGAGAGTACTTTTATATCTGAAAAAATATTCCGAATTTGGCCCCTATTCTTTAGCATTAGCCAAAGCACGTATCGAGTACAAACAAACGCACGACGGACGACTTTCACACACCTTCTTCTTGGAGTTTACGAGGCAAAAAGGAAATAGATTCACCCACCTTTCATTTCGATTCAGAAACAAGGGTGCTAGCTGTTTGACTCCGGGGCTTTGGACTTATGAAAGCATCAGCAAGAAAGGTCTTTGACTGACGTTTTACTTTTCTGTAGTGGGAGTTTACAGTGAGAGGATAATGTTCAAAGAAAGTAACAATTTGTTTTATTTTAATACATTCCCAATGTTTTATTTGATCCATCTTATAATAAAAAAGAGTCTAGTTTGCTTTTGGGATGCCTTTTTTGGATAGTCTGAAACCCGATCTACAATTTTGGTTTTTAAAATTCTTTCCTCGTCAGCATGTCTAGAGAGGAATTTTAACATTTTAATTGATCTCCAACAGAGAAACGAAATGAAATAAAAAACAACCAAGAAGAACACTTTCGTTCGTGTATACTAAAAATTTGAATAGAAAGATATCAAGAGAGAAGGAGAAATATTCGTGAAGAGAGAGAGAATGATGAACCCGATTTAAATTTATTTGAATTCTTCCAAAGATCGCAATCCTTTTCTTTCAATAAAGTTGGAGTGCTTTTTGTAAATTGGTACACACATTTTCGTCTGCAAATGGCATTTGATCTCGAGATATTAAGAATAAATAATTCATTTGAACTGAAATGAAAAGGACAAAACCTAGTTTTTCACAGATGAAATTAAAAAAGTTTGTATATATATATATTATGTGGGTAGAGTTTTTTTTTTCAAATTTAAATTTTTCTTACTTTATTAAAAAAAAGATGATTTACTTTTTCACTATCATTGGGTTTAAAGTTGAGAATTTCATTTTATAAACTGGCAATGGGGCATGTTGGTCTAAAATTTCGTTTTGTTACTATAGTAACATCACCTTAGAGTTGTATGGACTTGAAAATATTAGTCAGTAATTAATATTCAGTTATACATTATTAATCAGAAAATTTCTTAAAATTCATAGTTAAAGTTACTTTTCCAAGACTAAGCGGGATATTTTTGAATTTGAATTTTTTTTTTTAAATATTTTAATAGGTTGGGAAAAGAAAAGAAATAGGATGCCTTTAGTTCACTTTGTTCTCAATAAATTTTGAAGCTTGGAAATTTTCATCTCCAAGACATACAAATGTGATTATGAGATTCCATAGGATGATACATAAATGCAACGACTATCAATAAATAAATAAAAAAAAAAATAAAAAAAAAAAAAAAAACTTTTTTTTCAATTTAACGTACCATTACGGTACTTTTTTTAACATAGTATTCGAAATAAATACCAAGCAATACGTACTGGAACCTATTTAAAGATGTCTTGTTACTCTAAATATTCACAGCGTTTCTTGTTTCCTTAAATGGCATGTGGCCACGGTATTCAAATGGACATATATATAGTATAATAAAAAAAATATATATATAGTAAAATAAAATAAAATAAGATACCAAGTGAAAAAGTTGTATAACCTACAATGCCATAGAAGAAAGAAATTGGAGTTCAAGAGACATAACAAATGTAGATACAAAAAGAGAGTCTTTGATATATATATATAACAACAAGGTATATTAGCAAATACAGGGGAAAGTTGGCTGTCCTTAAGGGGATTTGCTAATACACTACTGAGGCTATCTTATTTTTGACCTATATTGTCTAGTTATAATTCTATTTATTGCTTTGATTTATTAGGTTTATTATATATATGTAATATATTTATACACACATGTACAAATATATATGTATACATATATAGACATCAAACACGGTTTCACCACATAGAAAGTTCGGAACGAAGAGGTCCAACGATGAAGCATTCTTAACTGAATCAAAAGATTCAAAGCAGAGCGCGGTCTCTGTTTAGAAAGGGAGGTGCTCACGGAAAAGGAAGGAAATGGACAGACGTGCGGTCACCTTGTTCCTTTCTGCATGCATCAGAATGCGGACGCAGGTCATCAATAAAGCGTGAAGATCAGAGGAAGGTTCCTCCTCTCGAAGATTCTTCACAGCTTTCCTTCTCGCCAACGGGATTCAGAGAGGTATTTAAAACTAACCTAATGACACTGTTTGATTTAAAATACCTTTTTCGAGGAAGTAGTAAAGTAAACAGTTTCACTCTGATAAGCTGCTCTTTCTTTATTCTCGAGATTTTGGGGCTTTCTATCCAGGTGGCGAGAGATTAAATACTCATTCATTTCAAGCTGCAAGGTGAGAAAGATTGACATTGATGTATGGAAAATTTTCACGAGATGTTTTTGTGAATGATGTGATACGTAACGTGGTAACTGTCCGATAATTGTTGGTTATTGGTAAATGTCACGCATAAAAAGAAAGGTTAAAAAATATAAATAAATTGTGACATGCATTCACCCAGAAAGCTATTTGAAAGAGGAATAAGTTCCTGTATTAATGTATGCCAGTTGAAATGTGTTACGTATCATAATACACAAATGTAAGTTAATAAATTCATGTCAAATACTTTGAGAACTTGGGGTTTTTCTTTTTAAGCATTTGTTTGTAAAAAAATAAATAAATAAATAAAATCCTTAACTTTCTTTATAAAATGCCAGAAATTATCTTTGAAAAGAGTATAATTTGCTTTTAATTATTTGTACATGCATAAGACATTTTTTTTTTTTTTTAAAAACACGTTAGGGTAAAAATAATTTTAAAGGCAATAATTAGGTATACTTAACCTATATAAAAATGATAATCTTAATTTAAATAAAAGGATAATGATTAACAGAGTGGGAGGCATAAAGAATTACCCTAAAATCCGGAGTATAACTCGCATCGCCGTATAACGCGCACCTATACTTTGCATTTTTTAACTTTTAGGTATATTCGCCGTATGAGCGCATCCTCCTTTTTTACGAAGAAACCTGAAATGTATGTATAAAATGCTCTTACATTTTGAAGTTATTAATTCGAGGAATTATCTCAGACCTTTGAAAAAATAGAAAACTTCTAGAGCTCTACAACTCTTTAAATTCACAAAGTATACGATTTCTTTGAAATAAACAGTGTTTCGATATATATCAAAATCTAATTTTTTTTAATGATTATATCTTTTTTTTTTTAAAATTTTTAAAGCTATCATTTTTATACCCGGCGTATAGCGCACACGAGATCTTATTTTTTGTGCTAAAAAAGGCGCGTTATACGCCGAATTAAAATATCATTTTTAACTTTAAATTTCTTTTTTACATTTGATTAACTTCTTGAAATTAAATGATTTCTAAGTTTTTTTTCCTAGTTAAAACGGATTTTATAAAAAGTAATTAAAGAATTTGAAAATAGGCACGAAATAAATAATTAAGTGTTTTTAACTGGTAAAACAGAAAAACGAAATAAAATTCTAAAAGTGCGTATAAAAAAAATTTTAATGTATGTAGTATATTTATTGGCATACTAATATGGCAGAATATTAGAAGATCACGTTCCCATAACTGAAATTTTTAATTGTGCTTAGAAAATAAAATCGCTAGCTAACCTTTTTCATATTTTTCTCCTCAAAAAAAGGAAAAAACAAAACAAGCCTTTCCAAAAAGAAGCATCTCTATTTAACCTTATTAATTGAATTTAAATCACTAAATTATATATTTTTCAGGAAAGGCGCTTTGTAGAAGAATATCAATTGTTAAAAAACAAAGTTAATTAAACTAAACGAGATATTTTTTCTGCAATTTTTGTGCCTAGTTACATATCTATCAATTAAATATTTTTCAGTAAACACAGTCTATTTATTTTCCTTTTTATAGTTCTTGTTATTCAAATAGTTGTCGAAACAAAATTCGATTTCTTGGGAGCGAGCCGAAATCGCTGATGCACTATCACGAGTTGTTAGGATAAAATTTTAATAGCGCCATCTAGTGTCCCAAGCCTAAGCTAAAACTACAAATGAAAATTTTAATTTTGTGAAGATTTAAGAAGATTCAAGTAGGAGAAAACGATTCAATATTGCAATGATGCTGAATAATGAAGACTATTAACTTTTTTTTTTTACATTTCATTAACGAGGGAGATGAGTGCATTAAAGAATTAATTATGCAAAAGGAATTGAAATGTAATAATTTTTTAAAATTCCAAGAATTTCCTCTCTGAATGCATCAAGTAGATCACATTTAATAATATTATTACCAAAGCACACTGCTATAAATTCACCAAACAGTGATCAAAATAATAATATATGTATAAAAATACAAATAATAACAAGATACATAATTATTTATTTAGAAAAAGGAAGATTAAAATATTTTATGTAAATCTCTAAAAGTTTGAGAAAATGTTTAACATTAAATAAAAAAACATTATTGATAATAAAAAAAAATTGCAATATATTTATATTATTCGCGTCGGTGACAAAGGTAATTTCTATTTGAATTGTATGATGCAATGAATTATATTTTCATGAACATAAATCCTTATTGGTCTTTTTCCCTAATTAAAAATATAAATTAAGCTCTAGGAAACATTAATGCTTATTAAATGCCTTAAAAATATTTTATTTTTCTCAAAAATTTTTCGTAAATTCATTTTTCTTAATCATAAGCAAAAATAAGATTGTTCCTGGCGCCATCTCTCATCCAACTTAGTTTCTATATTCATTTTTTCAGATATTTCCACAGTATATAAAAGCGCCATCTGTTAGGTGTTTATGCTACTAAATGCTCTCCTTTTAAGAGAAAAGTATTACAAAAAATGCGGTTTACAACGCTAAACATGATTAGAGATAAGAAAGTTGTACAAACGAAATAACAATTTAAAATTTTTTTATTTACATCACAGATTATTGCATAGTAAATTTTCTATCTCTTAAATTTTTTAACAAAAGAATTGAGAGCTTTTTCCAAATCTGTATGCATGGCATTTTTTTTTTTTAATAACATTAATAAAAATGAATTAAATTAAACTTCATTGTTCTTTTTATGTATATAAATTTTTTTTTAAAAAAAGAAAGTATTTATTTGGAATAGAAAAAGCCACTGAGTAATATTTAAGGGAAATATTATTTTAAAAGAATAATGTTTTTTAAAAACTTGGACAAACTCTCAGATACATACAATTACATTTCATCCTTTATTTTTACAATTCTTAGGAAATAAATTTTTTTTGTCATGAATATTAAATATAAACTACGAATAAAGGTTAGCGAAGCTAAAAAAGAAAGCAACGTTTAAAATTAAACACAAAGCTAAAACTGGAGGGAAAATAATCATCATTTTATGAAAATGTTTTCAGGAATAAATATATTTAAAGAATTCATTTTTATGTTTAAAATTACAATTTTAGGAAATGCAACCTCAATTATTATCATTATATCTTAATTTATGTAGATTTGGAGTTTAAAAACATTATTTAATATTACTGTTAATTTTAATAAATACTTATAATACATTTTATTATTAACATTAATTTTTAATTCTATTACTAAAATTAATTTATTAATTTTGTTATTAACATTAGTATATTAATTTTATTATTAACGTATTAATTTATTAATTTTATTATTAATTTATTATCAATCCATTAATTTTTCTACGTTTTAAGTTCTCTTAATTCTCAGTAGATGGCGCCACAAGCTATTTCCTAAATTTTTTTTTCATTACTCGGAACATCGTTATCCAATGTAGTTACTTCGTCTGTTTCACTAATTTTTTAAATTATTCAATTATTATATGTTTCACTCCATCCATCTTCAATATTTTTTATTAAAGTAACTGGCAACCCACTATGCCATGCTATCAAAGCAAGATAAAACATTTCAAATACTTCGCACTCAAACTTGCCATTTCTGGATGACATGTGGCGCCATCTATGAACAAAAGCAGAAGTCGATTTGAATTGATGTTTTGAACTTCACCATTAGGTGATAAAGTAATAGAATTTGGAATATTTTCCCGAGTAAAAGTCCTGTATTTTCATGAAATGCATTTTCATTGATATAACTATAAATATTTTAGTAATTTTCACGTAATATCAAAACAAGGTAAGACATTTCAAATACTTCGCACTCTTAACTTGTCATTTCTGGATCACATGTGGCGCCATCTATGAATGAAAGTAGAAGTCAATTTGAATTGATGTTTTGAACTTCACCATTAGGTGATAAAGTAATAGAATTTGGAATCTTTTCCCGAGTAAAAGTCCTGTATTTTCATGAAATACATTTCCATTGATATAACTGTAAATATTTTAGTAATTTTCACGTAATATTAAATTAATTAAGAAAAAAATGTTTTAACTTATTGAGATCTTTTTTTAACATTTAACATTGATTTGTTCAGTTTTAATCAATATTCGAAAATTATTTCAGACTTTAATAAATAAACATTTGTATATATAATAGTCATAATACAATTATTTCAACAACATTTCTATATTAAAATCGTTTTAAATTAGTTTCAAGACTGAAGTTTTTGTTAGCAGCACTGAAGAACTATTCCGTTATTTTCAATTTCAGTTTTCTCAATGCTTCTATAATTGGAGTGCAAATATATTTATGAAAACACCAAAACTTTGATTTATATTGCAGTGAAATTCTTTCAGTTTTATTTTTAACATATTATTCATATACCACGTTTAATAATATTATTCTATAAACTATCCTCTGATTTAGCAACAATATGCTACTTTTTAGATATGTATTATTATTTTTAAAAGATGATAATCATTTACTACTTTATACTGCTTATTATTTTTCAGAATTAAAGATATATAGAGAAAGGAAACGATTATATTAATTAATCTGCATGATATATACTACGATGGATTAATCAGGATTTTAGAATTTCATAAAAGAAATTATAAAATACAAAGAGTAATGTTTAGATTAAATACTAGATGGCAGCACAAAACAAAATAAAAATTACCGTCTTGATGCTAATTTTACAAAAGGAAGGTCGAACAACTCGTATTTCCTTAAAACTTCAAATGCCCAATTTAGAAAATATTTCTTTCAGATTACTTTAAGAATTGAAAAGAAATATTAATTAGAGTAAATATTTCCATTTTTTAATTTTTATGATTTATAATTCGGAATTAATTATATAATTTAGAAATTCGTTTTATTTATCATGGTTCCGACTTCTAGTAGTGAATTTTTAAATATGTTTGAATATTTTAGGTTTTTTAAACAAAAAAGGATATTGTCAGCACATAAATCATAACTACATAAATAAGTACATATCCTGCTGCTGCACGATAAAGAAATTAATGTTAGGAAGATATTAGAAAGGCGATCCTTTGAGTTAATTACGAAATTAATGTATATTAATTTATGAGTGTACGTGAGAAGAGTTTCGATGATACAAAACTATAACATTACAGCCTAATTAAAAAAGCACAATTAAATGTGTTAGTAAATTTTTCTATCATTTTAAAGGGGGAATAAGTACTGTAAAGGAAGCTACAAAATTGCTCCAATCTATTTAAATTTTTTTAAAAAAATATTCACAGATTCTAGTTTGAAATATATTAGAAACATTACATTTCAGTTGCATTATTATGTTAAATCAATGGTAAATTTTAATTCATTTTTTAAAATTATATAAAAAAGAGTTTTCTGTCTGAGTTAATTCCAGTAAAATTTATGTAAAAGGTAAGGCTATAAATAAATTTTCTTCATATTTCACAAATAATTTAAAAATAAATTTTTGGGAAAAATATTTGGTAAATATTTAAAAAAAATCTTGAAAGGACAACATTTTTCGAATTGAAAAGTATTTTTTAAATGTTAAAAACTTTATACCTTAATTTACTCTTAAGAAATAAGTTTTATTATTCTTTTTTTGAATTTACGAATAGTCAATAAAAATATGAATACTTCTTTGCGTTATATAGTTCTATATAAGTGGTTGTTGACAAATTTACAGACCCTGAAGACAGACAGACAGTTACAGACCCTATTAATACATATTCTATTAGATAAATTTACAGACCTTGAATGAGAAAATCAGCTTTGACGAAGTGAATCAAAACTTCATCATTGCTTTAGTTTGGAAATAGGATGCCAATTTAGAACCTAGTGTCTTTGACTGTGATTCATAATTACGAGGTTCGTTGCCAATGCATCTGGTGCGACATAAATAAGCAATCAATCAATCGTCAATTCCTTAAAAGTTTAAGTTAAGAATTATTTAAGAGAGTACAGTTTATTTTTTTATAATAAGTCATAAAGCTCTGCCTAATTTAAAAGCTTTTTTCTTTTAGGCAGACTCAGCAAGTTAAAACGGGTCAGAATTCCTTACATAAGTTCTTAAATTTTTAAACTTTCAAACCGTTTTTCAAAATTAAATCTATCGATTGAAAATCCTGTTAGATTATATGAACATACGTTCTATTGATTAAGAAATGACTAGACATCTTTTTTTTTCTTGCTGTTTTGAAATTCCTCTAAATTCTTCCCAAGCTTGATTTCTTTGCATATATAAGTAGGGTAAGTTATATCTTACATCAAACCGGAAATAGATACAATAATACTACAGACGCGTTTAAGTTGAAGATAAATAAATAATGTTTTTTGTAGAGGTTGCGCAAGTAAATGCTGTAGGCGTCTAAAAATCCGTAAGCGAGGTCTCGCCACCAAGTCTTGGGACAACTAAAAGTTAAAGGTCTCTTAAAAATGCAAACATTTTTTTCCAGACATTTTCCATTTCACGCAAAGGATTTACTACAGAATAGGTTCTTCCCGAAAACACAAATCGAAAGAACCCCAAAGACAACAAGAATTTAAGAAATACAAACATCCATTGCTGTTCCGGAAGGCTCTGTTTTGTTAAGGCATAAAGAAGATGAGATTAACAATAAGTTGCCCCTCTGTAGTCAACCATCCAGCTGACTTAATTTTAACCCTTGTTTTCAGTTCCTAATCTGAACGCTGAATAAATAGTTTGCAATTTAAATGTGTGCTCTGTGAACTTTGATTTAGGCGCCATTTTAATTCATCGTAATCCAAGACGAGACTACGAACAATCAATAACGTATATGAGGGAGACACACATCTTATTAAAAAAAAAATTAAATTCATTTGTGAAAATTTTTCAAAAATAATGATATCGAGCAACATTACTCTCGCGAAATACCTATTCATTCAAGATCCTAACTGGGCTCAGATTTCTTCTTGCCTTCTTCCTCTATTCTTATATTTCGACAATTATTTTCCTAGACATTCACTAGTTTCCATTCTGAAGAATTTTCTTTCGGAAACATGTAGGATTCAATAGTTTTGTTTGAGATTTTTGTATCAGTCGTTGCTTCATTGTTATTTCAAAAGGTTGCTTAAGATTTCAATTAAATTACAGCTTTTATCGAGAATCCGTAATATTATACACCACCTTGATGTACAAATTCAGTCATTAATCCTTAAAAAAGTTCAAAAATAAAACTTATCTTTATGTCTATACATAAAGGGGTTAAACATAAATCTTACAGTTCTTACTCTTTGAATCGTCATTTAGAGTATAATAAAACATAATTTTGTTGTGTTTCTGAATTTAATATCTTCCGAGTCTTTTTAATTATCCCTATATCTGAATCTTAACATAAAGGTAACAGATACTCCTAAGCATTATATGAAACATCAATGATTATAACACTCAGTGATTTTTTATGTAGATTCAGTCACGGTGAAATGATACATTAATAATTCTTTTCAATTTATATATCTTTTATTTCTGTTTATCAGTTTGATACTAATTTAAAAAGAAAATATCTATAATTATATTTAAGCAGAATTCTTTTTTGGATGTATAAAACACCCTTTTATTCAAAAATAAGTTTATAGCAGAAATGCTTGCATAAAAATTAAAATTTACTATTTGCACACATAACTCTATAACTTCAGCAGAGAAACTACAAGATAATTTTATAAAATGATTTTAAAATGTTTATTTTTTAAATTTTTTTTAAAACTAGTGTCCGGAATGTCACACTTTCTTCTATAATTAGGCTGAATTCAAATCGTGATTCAATTATTACAACCATAATTTCAAATGACATACGGAAATCATCTTCATCCCTCGTGAAAATAGGATGCAAATTAAGATATATCTTTTACTATCTGCGATAAGTACTGTCTGAAAAAGTTATTAACGATCAAAAATTCAGTATTAAAGTATCTTCAGTTGTTTTTGTGAATTTCGAAATAAGTTTGAATTTGTAAAACATTATTTCGCATGTTACGGTTGAGGCAATTAAGGATCAAGGTAATATTCACCCATTATTTGTTTTCTTCCTATTTGTGATAAAGAGCATTCATTTCGAATTTCTCTCTCATCAGCTTCTCGACTACAAATTGCAAAATTACATTAAAGTAAAGTAAGTTGTTCGTTTAGTATATTTGGATCTCTTTTCAATGTTTTTTAACATTTTTTTTTTCTGATACGCAGTAAAACTTTTTATATATATCTTTCAACCCATCCTTATGTCCCCTACATAGGTCCCTCATCCTGTACTATTTCTCCCCTGATAAACAGATTAATATCCGTGACTCCAAGAATTAATTATAATTTTATTAATACATTTTTGAATGCTGAATAACGTAGATTTTCTTTATTTGTTGATTATTTGAAGACAATTCCTAGAGTTTGCTTTGTACTCATTGACAACTTTTAAAAATCTTTTTGATCAAAATACTATTGAAGAAAACAAAAGAAACTCCGGTTAATTGACCAGGAGTTGGTACTTACGTCGACCATCATTTGTGAGTTCTGTACTGGAAGATGGCATTGTCGAAGAACAGCTGGACGAAGGCTGAATGGAAGTCGAGGGTCCAGAATTGGAAGCAGGTCTAACTCCAGGAGAACCCAAAACTGATCCCAAGAGATTGGAGGCTTGATTCCCGGAAGAAGTCAAAGATGAAGTCACGGAAGAGGATGTCAGTCTCTGGTGCAACAAGGGATTGGAGACAGCCATATTGCTGACGCCATTTTGGAAGAGACACGAGGAATCTGGTATGTGGAAAGAAGAAGATGTGACACCAGTCATAGTAGTGTCCATTTTGTCCATTTGTTGTTGTTGCTGCTGCTGTTGTTGTTGTTGACCAAATTCCTCCTCCAGCTGTTGTTGGAATTGCTGGACTGAGAGGATGATCGTTTCTGCATCTTCCTCTTGGGCTGTCTTGGCGTTGGCCTCTCCATTCGAAATGACGGCAAAGATACTTTCGAGTTCAAAGGAGGGGTCCGAAATGTGTCGAAGAATTTCTTCTTCCTCTGTCTCCGGAACCAAACCATGGAGATCATTTTGGCTGAGTTCCTGCAAGACGTCACCCGCTTGTTCCACTACAACATTCGGGCCAGTGTCCTAAAGGAAAGAAGAAACAACGTTATAATTTTATGTAACATTCATTGCCATTGAACAAAATAAATAGTCCCCCCCAGTTTATAGGAAGCAATAAGAAATGTACATAGTAGAAGATTGCTTAGAATATGACTCAACAAGCATTATAACATCTAATCAAACTTTTGATGTTTCTCTTGGTTGGTAGATGAACCCACCGAATGTTTGGGTATTTTTTACTTAACGAAATTTTTAAGAGCTAAATGCTAGTTACAATGATTTACCATTTCTTACATTAAGGTATCCGACTACGTTCGGAACCGTGATTTTAAAAAAGCGTATAAATGGATAATTTTCATGATATTTAGTGTCACTTAGACTAGAATACATGTATAAAATTGTTTTAAGGACATTTTGACAAAAAAAAATTATTTAAATACAATTTTTTGACAAAAAATTCAATTAGAATAATGTTTTTTCGAAATGTTCTCCTTTTGTGAAAAATGCTTCTATTATAATAATATTTTGCCTGTATATAGCTCGGACCTCTTTACAGAGGCTCAACTATGATTTTTGAAAAATTCACATTATTTTCAGAGTTACAACCATTTGAAATAATTAAAGGCGTTTTTTTCTAAAAATTGCTCCCCTCTGTGGCCGTAAAACATGGATAAACCCACTTCTAAGTTATATATTTCAAAAATTCTAGTTAAGCCTCTGTAGAGAGGTCTGAGCTATATACAGGCAAAATATTATTATAATAGAAGCATTTTTCACAAAAGGAGAACATTTCGAAAAAAAATTATTCTAAGTTAATTTTTTGCCAAAATATTGTATTTAGATAAATTTTTTTGTCAAAATGTCCTTAAAACAATTGTATGCACGTATTCTAATCTAAGTGACACTAAATATCATGAAAATTATCCATTTATTCGCTTTTGCAAAATCACGGTTCCGAACGTATTCGGATACCTTAAGACCTTATAATTTATTCTGTTGGCTTAAAGTTCAAAGAGAGAATAATAGAGCAATACAGCAAGAGGAAAGAAAAGTTTTTATACTTTTACTGAGAAAAGATCAAACAGGTTTATTGATTACAAAAAATTAAAAAATAAACGATGCTTATTTATTTCATCATTTAAAGAATAGTTTGATTTCTGTAGAGCTAAAATATTATGTTACACTTGATCTTCAATTTAATTTAACGAAGAAGTTTTGCAATGTATATATATTTAACGAACGACGAATTAATTATTCTTAAATGAGTTCCCAGAAGTAAGGGTCTTTCTTCCGTGGAAAAACTTCGTTTTTATGCGAAGAATAAAAATTTATGAAACAATGTCTACGTTTTTTTAGACGCGCCATATGAGGAGTTGAAAGTATAAGGGGTTGCTGAAACCGATTATTTCATCATTTAAAGAATAGTTTGATTTCTGTACTGCTAAAATATTATGTTACACATGATCTTCAATTTAATTTAACGAAGAAGTTTTGCAATGTATATATATTTCACGAACGACGAATTAATTATTCTTAAATTAATTCCCAGAAGTAAGGGACTTTCTTCCATGGAAAAACTTCGTTTTTATGCTAAGAATAAAAAATTATGAAACAATGTCTACGTTTATTTAGACGCGCCATATGAGGAGTTGAAAGTATAAGGGGTTGCTGAAACCGATTACTTAAGAGCAATAAATTTAAGAGAAATGGGAATTTTTTTAAAAAGAATTACAATGATTGGAATATATATTTAAAAAGCAGAAATAAATTTATGAAATTAACTTTTCATTGAAAATCAAATTCAATCAATAAATTTAATGAGCTAAAATATTATTTGAAATAATTCCTTAAGAAAAGAACAATAATAAAATCAGACTGAGGAGTAAAAAAATAAACTATTAATAAATATTACTAATGAAACAATTAAAATAGGAAAAATACGGAATTATTTTTACTGGGTTAAATTAACTATGCATATAATTAGTATATTAACTATATTTTCGAATTTTTTTATTTCATTAAATAGTGAAAAAACATCATACACGAGATTAAAAACCTTTCCTGAACTAAAACTCGGAAATTCGAAGTGGATTTTGAAGGAAGTTTTAAAGAAGGATAAACGTATTTACATAATATACATACACAAGAGAAAAATACATGCCAAAAAGTTAAACCGAGGCGGTTTCCTCATACAACACACATACACAGCAAATATAATTTAAATTACTTTAAAAAGCTCAAAAGAAATTATTATAAATAAATATGTCTGGAATTCTTGAGAAAACTAAGCCAGAGACTTTAACTAGGTATGTCATTAAGTTTGAATGAAAGCTTATTTCATCAAGTGTTAGAAGACTGCCTCTTCGAGGCCACCAACAACGGTTTTTTGAAAGATCTCAAAATTTACGAAATACTTTGATTTCCATATTTACGCATTTGATGATTTTTATCTCTTCTACAAATAATCAAAATATCAGCTACAATTAAAACTGAAGTAAAACACAAAATACATATTTTTATGCTGCCTTAACAACATGCAAAACCTATTTTGAAATTTTATCAAATTGCAAATAACTTTCCTACGTGAGTGTTATTTGTACTATCCGAAGTTGCTTAGAATTGAAGAATTTTGAAAGGAGTATACATAGTAATGAGAGAAGAGAGAACTCTAGGGTAGTGCTTTTTTTTACTGTACACTGAAGTCTCAAAAGTCATGGGATAACAATATACAAGTATCTAGATGACAACAGCATCCCTTAAGAACTGTGTAAATGGACAGTACATTGTAAGAGCTTTCATTTTAATTCAAGAGATTTATGTGAAAGGTTTGTTGACATGATTATGGCCGCATAGCGGGAATTTACGGAATTTCTTTGAACACAGAACGTTAGGAGGGACTAGATGCATGAAACATTCCACTTCGGATATTGTTAGGGTATTAATTCAACATTCAACGATACAAATTCAAACTTTTTAAATTAATATAAATGAAGAAATTTTATTTATCTAATGTTCCTGTTTAGAAATAACGCGTAATAACATGCCTGTCACAAAAATAAACTTAAAAAAAAATGGACGTCGAAAAATCATTGAAAGAGTTATTTATAAAAAAACAAGTAAAATTCGCTTTGAACATTTTAAAGTATTCAAAAAAGAAATACCAGAAGTATATGTTCTCACTCTTCTAACATTTTAAATGAAACATGCTCATATCATAATGGGTGAAAAAAGTGGTATCATATTTGTGTGTGAATCGGTAGAGCAATAGACTTTCATCAAATTCCAATTACCAGATTACAGTCATTCAGAATGTCATACTTTCTCATAAGTATAAGTAATTTGTTGACTGAAAGTTGGTTACATTCCATTCGTAGATAACATTCCCATTCAAGTCTAAGTAAACAACTTAATTTAGAAATAGACCCACTCATTCGGATGTTTATTTGTGATCTGTAGTTATATGGATGGATTATATACTCTCTTTTGATAGAAACGAATTACTGAACTAAAATAATGCAAATATGCACATATTGCTTATAATGTAGATTATACATATTATAAGGAATTATATTATAACAATAACTACATATTTGTAATATTTAAGTTTCCAATATCTGTATGATTCTTTTATCTTTATGTTTATTTCCTCTCTCTAGTAGATATTATTAAAAACCAATATATATATATATATGAGTGTAATTTCTTCCTAGACAAATAACAGCTGAAAACTCTTCAGCTATTTTTTATTCCTTTATAATGGATGAATAATAAAGTATTAATAATAAACAACATAACGATAAAAAGTAACCGCAGTCAAACAGATCACGAATTCTTCCAAAAGTATAACATAAGCTCACTGTTATCCTTTTTGTATTTAAAAACTTTGAATTTTTCTAAGCACACTTACACATTGATACATTTGATCACTTTCTTCACATACCAGTCAAATATTGGAAAGTACCAAAAATTACCATCAGCCGAGGTAGTGTGCCATGGTTGAAATGAAATTCTTTTTCAAACGAGCTTTAAGGGAATCATTTCTAGATCTAATGGAACAATAACGCAAAATATCAAAATAAGGGTTTCATGAAAAACTAAAAAGAAGGGTCTCGAGCGAAAAAATACTCGAGAATCCCAGTTAGCGTAACGTACATTAAAACAAAATCAAATTCTTCGCTTTTATTACTGTTATCATCGATTTCACTAAAATCATAAAATAAATATTGACGACCTCCTTTCGGTGTAATCTTTCCCTTCTACGAGCATTCATTCATAGTTTTCAGTGTCTGTGTAACAAAACAAGGCATTAAGATTTTTAAAATACATTTTATGCACGTCACGGTGACGAAAGAAATGAAAATAATATTTTCATTCAAAGAGAAGTTTTTGAAAAGATACATTCCATGTGTAAACAAATATTCCGAGTATAAAATGATATATTTCAAGTATTGACTTTTATGTTGTCAGAATCTAGGCTTTGACGTGATATCGTCGTTTTACTATCCTGGTCGTACGTGGCGTAGGAGGTGAAAAGCCTGAATAAATTTTAAGCGTGTTGAATGCGATATGTTTGCGTCTATATTGAGTGACAGACCTTAACACATTCAGATTCTTTAAGATATAAGTTTGCGTGCGTATAAACACTGTTTTAACAACAACAAAAATGGACAGAGGAAACACAGCAGTAAATTGAAAAGGATAGTAATATGAATAATCCCTAAAACTTCCGAAAAGTTTATACAATTATTTGATTTTGATTGAGCAACTTGTATGAGACTCCAAAGATCATAAGAAAATAGCCTATAAGTAATATCATAAGAGGACAATGCAATAAAATGATGGGCATAATTTTTTAAATTCCCTTTTCACAGATCCCAGAATGCATTAAAATAATTTTTACTACATGAAAATCAAAGAGACTGTAAATCATACAGTAAAAAATTACTATTCAATAACAAAATTAGATAGATTAATTAATTTATTACCTAGTGAGACCAATTTCGCAGAGCAAGGGGTTAGCTGGTGTCTCAGGAAGAAATTAGACAATGCAAAAATGCTCTATAGCATTGGGGAAAAAAATAAAAGCATAGTACACTGGTGGCCATTAAAATAGTAATGCCATACTCATTTTAGAAATGCCTTTTAATATAAAGATGAAATGATTACAGTTTCCGGTAATTTGGACGTACAGAGACCAGATAGTTATTTTATTTTAAGTTAGCACAATTAAACATATATATTAGCGATATGTTTTTGTAACCTTAGCTCAGTTATTTAGTTCCACTTTTCGCGAATACACGTGGGATGCGTTCTGTGATAAAATATATATACATTTTTAATATTGTGTATTCATTGTGGAGTTATTTAGGAAGTGAATCGGATTCTACTTTAACTATAAATGAATCTGAGAGTGGTTTTGAAATAACTGATTGTTTTTTGAAAGTTCGGTTAGGGAATCTGAGAGCAGTGATGATGGATCAGTACTATTACGTGTGATGTTGGCTTTTTTATCTCATGCTTTAAAGTTTATCTCACGAGAAAAAATTATTAATGTGTTAAAATATAGTACATAAGTGCAATAAAATTCTCCTTTAAAGCTTAAAACGCATGATTTTTAATTTTTCTCTTTGCCAGAAAACCAACATCCGGTCATAATACCCCTAAATGTTGGTTTTTCTTAAAAAATTAATTTTTGTATTTCAAGCTAAAAATTTATCCAAAATTTAAAAATAAATACATATGCTAAACATGCATTTAGTTTTATATCATTTTCTTGAATAAAAAAAAAGAAAAAAAGAAAAAGAAAGAAAAGGCACTTTTATGACCGTTTGCTTCAAAATTACGTGACCGTTAAGGGGTTAAAGGTATACAAAGCAAATGCTGCTGTGTTAAAAGTCCGTGATGTCTCAGACGATATCGCACCACGCGTGTGAATGCGGTTTGGTATGCCGCACTCTCTAATTCTTGAGCTAGAGTCTGTAATGTGCCTGTAAGTTCTCATGGACCATGTGTACAAAATGTTTTTCCAATCGGGCGTTGGGGGTCATTATGAACCTTCTCGTCGTTCCATCTGTTTCTTCTGGACCCATATACGCGTATTACATGCATAACAGTAGTTGGATTCCGACCAATACGAGCAACAATTTCGCAATAGGATAATATGGCATCACGGTAGGCATCAATTCTCCAGCATTCAAAGTAGGACATGAACAGATTTAAGTTCTGTGTTCTTACACGAAAATCAACGGAAATAAACCAAGAGTAAACATGATTCAACAGTGGAAAACCAACTATCTGAATTTTCCTCTTGTATGCTTTTAAAAGACATTTTCCCAAAGAACGTCATGCGCATATGTGATGAGCTCCATTAACCATTTTTTGTATTCTACGCATCTTGTAACATTCGGATCGATCGAATGCTTTCTTCATGGTGTTCCTATTTTAATTGCGAACATAATGTACACCATCAAAATATTTTATAGTTATCACTGAATGTGTTTGGTTTTATTTGAAATCATTTTATAATTAAGTATGACATTTTAAAGATAAGATTTAATTTATATATTGCATAATAGCATTGTTCTTCCCTACCTAAAAGACACAAATTCAAAAGACGGATAAATATTCTAAATAAGTTTGAAAATAATCAAAATTCTTAAGATGCAATTATTTTGATTTTCTTGAAGAGCTTTTTTAAATCTTGAATAGTTCCACCGTTTATCATCATAAAATATTGCTAGGGGTTTTCTCTTTAAAACTACCAATGAATGCTGATTAGTTAATCGACAACCATTAAAATAATGTTACGTTAAACCTGATATTTTTTAACAAGGATTATATTTTACACAAAACAAAGTAATTAAATTAGCACGACGAGCTAAAAAAATATCTGTCATAATAACTAGTGAACGAGTTTTAGCTACTAGTGTTACAGTATTATCTCTTGACGTGATGAGCGTTGTTTTCAGTACGGGTTGACTGTTTTTATTTCCTGTGCATTTTAAAACCCGTTTAAACACATGGATGTTTACTTCCTGTTCGCATCTGGGAAAAATAAAGACGAGTGTTACACTTTTATATTTATGAGTTTCCCGTGTTGAGGTATATTATATAAATTACATCCGATGTATTGTAAATGACGAATCTTGATTTAACGAAAATTGGAGATTTACAAAGTAATGAAAATGTAATACTTTAATACTTTGTTCAGTATTAAGTATATAAAAAGTTGAATTGAATCAGGGACGTACACAAGTGGAGGTTCATTAGTTTCGGACCCAATTTTAGAAGCCATTTTTCGAGTTATTTCTGAGCAATGGAAATTTTCACTGCACTTACTGGTGGATTACTCAAGAACATACACCAAAAATGATCACAGCTTACAAAGTTTTAAAAGGTCTTTAACTGCCGGTTCTATATCCATCTCTTTTAAACACTTAAAATTTTTCCTTTTATACACTAAAAACATCTAGCCTTCAAACTGGGCATGCGCTAACAAGCATTGTTTAAAATGCAAATATTTGCGAACATCAATCTAGACTCTCTACTTCAAAGGAAAGTTTTGCATACGCCACAAGATTAATTTGATATAGGTTACTGGATCAGTTTTATTGCTTTTAAATCTATAAATGGGGTATGCTCTTTTACATTCAGAATTTATGACATAGACACGTAGGTTACACATTCAATCCAATAGGTATTGGTTATGAGATTGTATAATTTGACAGGAAATAAAAATATAGAAGTTTATTTAATATTGAATGTTTTAAAAATCAGATTGACTTGATGTGAAGGTCATTTTAATAGAAATTTTCAAAAGATCTCCTTGTCATAAATGTACATAATTATTATTTTCATAATGGTTCTTTTAATCAAAGCTGTTCAAATTCGTGATTTGAAGACAAAATTTGATTCAATGTTTCGAGAATTACTGCGCAGAAGCAATTATTCAGCCGCTCGTCATTTTGCGATTGTAAATAGAGATAGGAATTTTGATGACGAATTGACTGAAGCAAGCACCTTTATCTACCAAAGTTGCAAATTGCTCCTTATGAAGTAAAATTTTGAGTGAAATTGCCATAAAGTAAATCTTTTGAAAAAACTTAAGAAAAATAAAACTTGGGATTGACAGTTATATTTACGTCGCACTATAAAATTGCACGAGGGCTATTGGCGACGGACTCGTAATTTTAAACCATGGTCAAGTGACAAGGATGATATATCTGAGCTGGCACCCCTCTCCTAACTTTCACACCACACCAAAGGGAGGACGTTTGAGCCTAAAATGAAATTTAGAATTCCAGGATGATGAAGTTTTGATATCCACATGAGTCAAACAATTTCGCTTATATGCAAAATAAGAATCTAATGAATATAAAATTCTCATCTAATTATATGATGTTGAGAGACTATATGTGTTATTTTTCTTTTAAATAATAATAAATGATGACTTTAATATGTTTCTTTTTAAAGTTTAAAGACCCATATATATTCATAAATCTTTCGTAGATAATTTCCAAATGTATGTTATTTTTTTCTTCAATCCCTAATAATTGAATTTTGAGTAAAAAAAAAATATTCTAAGTGTCCTCAAATCTCTTACAAGATACGTCAGAGTCTTTCAATGAATCATCTTATTGCTTTGAATGTAAATTTTTTTTCCTCTTCAGAAAAGTCATAGAAAGAATGTATACAATTAATGAATTTTTATCTTTTCTGAACAAAAGCAACAAAGGAGTATTGAAGAAAAGGGCAGAAGTTTAAAACTTTTGTTATACTTAAAATGTGATCATGTGGGTAAATGGTATTTCTTGAAAAGCATTATGTAGCGGATAAAACATGTCAAAAAGTAATGTTCATTGAAAATAAAGTTACATGTTGAAATATTGTATTCTTTGATGAATAACATATTTTTGAATACAGGTAGAATGAAGATAAATTGAAAATAAAAGAATAGAAAATTAAGAGAACTAAGTAATTGATGTAATGATTAATAAAAAAAGATCATTTTCAATTAGAAATTTCGTATTTTTGCATTTCACATTAAGTATTTATTATGTAATGAAGTAATCTCTCTCTGCCCGAGTGGGCAGAGATACATCGTACTTTTAGTTTTCTTTGAGACTACAGATGAAATTTATTTAAAATTTATGAGCAACAAATTATACTTATTATTTCAACTCAGAGGAAAACTTTGATTCAAAGTTTCTTAGAATTCCCTTTTCATTCGTCAAGGGTAGGAAGTCCATTAAACAACTAAATTAACTGATAAAACATCAAATAAAGAAACTATCCAGAAGTATTTTGGATATTAAGTATATCGATGATTATTAATCGTAGCATCAATTGCTGAAAATGATACATAATTTTCTCGATAAAGATTAAGATTATATTAGTGACGCATTTCTTCGACGTCACTTTATTTTTGATAGTTAAAGAGACTTCTGATTTTCAAGATATAATTGTAATTCTTTTAAATAAATTAAAATAACTCAATTTTAACATCGAATCAAATCTAGGAATATTAAATATGCTTCTCTCATTGTGTTTTCATTTGACATAGAGCTCTTGAAAACCTGCCGTGTAGAGGGGTTAATACACGTCAAATATGTTGAGGTTCAAAGCCTTCTAATTAGCGTGGTGTGAAAGTTTGGAGAGGGGGGATGGCCGTGGTAGCCGAGTGGTATAGGTATCGGATCGTGGCTGGCTTTGTCACGAGTTCGAGCCCAGTACCACTAAAGACCCGCCGTGTAGGGCAGCGATGCACGCTAAATCTGTCGAGAGCTGAAACGTCCTCCCGTTGGTGTGGTGTGGTAGTTAGGAGAGGGGGAGCCAGCTCAGGTGTCGTCCACGTCACTTGACCATGGTTTAAAAACACGTGGTCCGTCGCCAAAAGCCCCCGTGTAGCCGAACAGTGCAACGTTAAGATTCACTCACATACTCCCTTGCCGCGGGGGGGGGGAATGCAAGCTTAAGTGTCGTCTTCGTCACTTGACCGACGTTAAAAATCCCAAGGTTCATTGTCAATAGCCCTCCCGTTACATCAAAGTGAGACGTAAATTAAAATCAGATAAAATGAAATCAATGTACAGCAGACCATCCAAATGCAACACCAAGAAGGACGAATGATGTCAAAGCTAAATTTAACACACAGTATAAGGGTGAAATGATTGAAAATACAGCTTTCTGTGAGATAAAAGAGATGATGAAATCAACATATTGAGTGTTGTGCTGCCATGAATGGCAATAACAATTGATAGATGCCTTGTTGGGGTATGGCTAAGCGTACTTCCTCCGCATATTGTCGAAGTTGATCTGGCGTAGCAATGCTTGGTATACGCTGTACCAGACATTCTACAATCACCCATTAGACGCGCTCGATAGGCAATAGATCGTAAAAAAAGGCAAACCAAGGAAGCAATGTGATCTATTGGGCAAAAAAGGCCTTGAAAATTGGGGATTGCGGCCTCAGGCAAATGTGATCGCGAATTATTTTGTTATAGACTGATTATTATACCGGCAATGCGTACTGGAGTGGTATGAAATTAAAATCCAATACCCTTTTAAACCATAATAATGGGTGTTGAATTAGTATGGTGATGAATAAGGCAACATTTAAGCAACGTCTCTCCCCGGTGTCTCCTGACTCTAATCCGATCATCGTGGTGTTGTAGAGAGAAGCTCGATACTTCGGCTAATAAAATGGGCCATTCGGTTGATCATGTTCACCTTTCAATGCGCCAATGCAAAAGCAAACGCGTATGGTTTTAAGACAAGGATAATTGCAGCAATGGACGCCTTATGTACATTCACCTGTGCTACAAACGTCGTCGAATGATACGGGCAGATATATATTATTGTGCAGTAGACCGTATTTGTTATGCGGCACGGTGATCTATCACCGTCATGCGCGCAATATGCTTACCATCACGTATAGTGGTGTGACGAGGTTAGAGTGCAATCAGTGCCGTTGTGGTCAGTCGTTCCTTCCGGTATACATCGGTTACAGATTCACCTCACTGTCAATCAGTTACATCCAATACGATTGCCGAATTCTAGGAAGAATAATTAGAATTGTCTGCAGAGGGGCAACAATTATTCCTTGTTCGGAATCAAAATCATGTTTGAATGAGGCTTGTATTCTACTTCGAAGTATACTGAAATTGCTCACATAAAACAACTGCACGTAAAAAATCTATTTCAGTGCTTCAAATCGGCATTATGTGCTCCCTTTATATAGCATTTGTTGGTGACGCTACAGGCACCCATGATGTGGGTCTGCATGCTAATTTCCATATCCCATCGCGGAAAACGCACGGTGAAAACTTCACGCAGTTTGCATGCTTCCCTTTTGATGTTGTATTTTGGGTATGTAGTAGTATAGAATATATGGAAGTGAATGTTGGACCCTCAATAAAGCGCAGGAAGAAAAGTTGCTCATTTTTGAAAGAAAATTCTTAAGGAAAATCTTTGGATCTATTCAAGAGAACAATGAGTGAAGAATTCTTCACAATGATAAAATTTACAGAAAATAAGGCAAATATGGCGGGACTGATATTGTGAGAACTATAAAAGCATCACGTATTAGGTGGCTGGGCCATCTGTACAGATATGCAGTTGCTTTTCCTACCATAAAAGTAACTTTTTTGAAAATTGAAGGGACCAGATGTAGAGGACGATCACCCACACGGTGGTTGGATGATGTTGAAAAGGACTTCACACGAATGGGAATCAACCGATGGAAGGCCAACGTGACTGATAGGGTCAACTGGAGGAGGATCAGCGAGTCAGTCTTGGCATGCAAAAGGCTGTTGAGCTTATGAAGAAGAAGCAGTGTAGAATGAAGACAATATCGTATCGAGTTCTACTCATGGTGTAGATTCCATGCCAATTGGATGTTTCTTTCATGGTGTTGCAATTTAGATGATCGACAGCATATTAACGGTAATGTACTTTTTTTTCAGAAAGTGCTATTCGTATAAGAAATAGAAGAAATCAAAAGCCAAAAGGAATAAAAAATTGTGAGAAATTTCTTTCAGTAATATTAAGTTGACTAATTTTTCACTTTTGCTGTTAGTGTTTGTTCAATGTAGAACAAGCCAACTAATTTTAGTGAACACTTTCAGATCTTTCTTAAATTTCACAGGTTTATTAGATAATTTTCTACGTAGAGCGCATAAAAATTCTTTAGCCATTAAAACTCTAACAAAAAGTCTTCGAAGTCCTTCGCCTCTATGGAAAATTAAGCCTTGATGAAAACTGCAAGCCTTCAGATTTTGAGAAAAACAATTCTGGAATTCAGCGTTGTCTACTCTATAAACAAATTCGTATTCACGCATTAAATTTGAATGTGAATATCACAATAAAGTTTGCAAATGAGCAGGAACGTACCTGAATAGTTTGATAGTTTTTTTTTTATGTATTCTTTAAGACTGGGAAACGAAAGTTATTCAATGGTATTTATTTTGATACAAGTTAACGTAAAGTAAAGACTACTGAGAGAGGCTATCTCATATTTAATCAGTACTATCTAGTTATATGTCTATCCATTGCTTTGCTTTTTTAGATTTATGGCTGTTTAGTATATATATATATATATAAATATATTACGGTTGGAGAAAGTGAGTTTTCACAGAGTTTTTGAAGTAAAAAGTAAGTAGCAACAAGTAATTATAGATGATGATATGTAAATTCCACAGGAAAAAGAAGTAAAAATTGCCATTAATTTACGATTACTTATATTTAGCGTCATATTATCATCTTTCTTAAAGAGTTTTACTTTATTTATAAAAGAATGTGTGTATTTTAACACCACAATAATGCATTTCTACAATAGTTCTGAGTATTCGTAGGCAGCTCATTTCCCCGTTATGATCTCAACTCCAAGGCGAATACGCGTGGGTCGAATCAAGTAGATTAAATAACGACATTGACAAGGAAATGACGACAATGGTGTCTCAAAAATGACATTCGTTGAAAACTACATTAACAAAAAAAGTTTCATTGCTTTTTTTAAAAATCTCAAAAAAAAGGAAACTTTTAGGGAAAAAAAATCGCATAGAAATTAAATTTGCTGTTCTTCCTTTTGAATAATGTGCGGAAAAGGATTCTAAGAGAAAATAAAATACCAAGAGAAGCGAAATCGTAAAATGTGTTAGCAGTAGACAACTATTAATCGTTGGTGTTATAACATGAATGAATGGTTTTTGATTTTCATTCATAACAGCGTATTTTATGAGTAACTTTCTATGTTACGCATATTACAACTTTGTGTTGCAGAAAACAGCGTAGAATATTTATTACTTCTAGACAATGCAGAAAGAGTACAATGATGAATGAACGTCAATGAAGTGACGATTTTTACAAACATTTGTATCAAAACATCAAACTCGATTGTATATTTTAAAGCTGAATTCCATAGAAAAATTCCTGCATAATTTTTGAAGTTTTATAACAAGGTAATTAAAAGTACTAAAATTTAATGTAATACTCTATGAATGTTAAAAAAGAGAATTGCTGAAAATGAAAAGAAGTACATATGGAACCTTTTCTTATGACACACACACACACACATTTAAATTTAGATAAATATTGTTGAATACACAAGGGGAAAATTTCAATCATAAGTGAACAATTAAGTGATAAAATAATAATCTAGAATGAAAAATTAAAAACACGTAAATTGTAAGGCAATATTACGCATATATAGAGAGAGAGACAAAAAAGGAGAGACAAGTTTAATAAAATCAGGTACTTTTGATTCCTAAAGAAAAGTACCTTTAAGGTCCATGTGAGCCATGATTTTAAAAAAGCGCATAATTTGATAACTTCCATGATATTTAGTGTCACTTACATTATAATGCATGTATAAAATAGTTTTAAGGACATTATGACAAAAAAAAATTATTTAAATACAATATTTTGGCAGCAAATTAACTTAGAATAACCTTTCTTCAAAACGTTTTCCTTTTATAAAAAATGCTTCTATAATAATACTATTTTGTGTGTGTGTGCTTAGATAAAGTAGACTTCTCCAGAGAGTTTCAACTAGGATTTTTGAGAAAAATTCACATTATTTTCAGAGTTTCCACCAATTCAAATAATTATCGGCATTTTTTTCTTAAAATTTCTCCCCTCTGTTGTAGTAAAATATGGATAAATCCACTTCTAAGTTAAATGTTTAAAAATTCTAGTTCAGCCTCTGTACAGAGGTCTGAGCTATATACAGGAAAAATATTATTATAATAGAAGCATTTTTCATAAAAGGAGAATGTTTTGAAAATGGGTCGTTCTATGTTCATTTTTTGTCAAAATATTTTACTTAAATAATTTTTTATTGTAATAATATTCTTAAAACAATTTTATATGCGTTTTCTAATCTAAGTGACACTAAATATCATAAATATTATCCATTTATACACTTTTGCAAAATCACGGTTCCGAACGTAGTTGGATATACCTTAATGTTTTCAAAGTTAATACTTTACGCGGTACCTAGTTACAAATTTAGTTTCATTTACTTCCTGGTGATCGCATTTCGATTTTAACAAGGAATAACAACATCTTACTTTTCCCTTACTCGTATTCCTCGGGGAATATATTTTGCTTAACATGAAGATAATTACCTGCTTTTATCCGAAAACGAAAACAGGGATTTGATTTCAATTAGCGACAACGTTTGTTTTCTCGATCACTACGGATAATCTAAAACATAATGAAAAACATGAAAAATGAGTATTACTTTGATAAATGAAGGGAGGAAGGCAAGAGATATCGGTTTCAGTAAGACCTAATGAACAAGGTAAGCCCCTACGCAAGAGTGGCATGTGTTTTTATGTGGAAGGGAACATCTTTTATACAAACCATCTGTGTCAAATTTCAGAAAGAAGCTTCAATTTCTAAAAGTAATTATAATAGTACGCCTTGTTTACGTGTTGAAAGGTCAAAGAGCATTGTAGTTCTGACAAAGAGTAAGGAACTAATTCTCGAAGATGGCGTTCTGACGTAAAAAAGGCGGGGAAAAAATCCCCGAAAAAGCAAAAACTTAAATGAGGGATAAATAAAAAACAGTTATCAGGAGAAATATCAAAAATCTAGTTTTATAAAAGTTAACACAGTACGCAGATAGTGAACAATAAATCCTGAGCAGTTTTATGATGGTAATGATTGTTTGGTGGGAAAATAAAGACGGTGATTGTGTTAATCTAGTATTATTTTTTACTTAATGATGTTGTCACGTGCATAAATCAGTACGGTATAAACACGTGTAACCCTGTACACGTGCAAACCCGTGCACGTGTAAATTATAATTATGAGAGGTGTATTTTCCATTCTTCTATGTTATTGATCATATGGAATAACAATGATCAATAATGTTTGTTTCTATAAAAAGAGAAAACATAAAAGGCAATGAAATGAAATAAAGTTTTTAAAAAGTTGAAAACGCTTTTTTTTTGGGGGGGGGGGGGGGGGAAGTAACATTACGAATAAATAGGAAAACGGGTCGTTTTTTTGAAAATAAAAAAAACAGGTTTTCATTCCTAAAGTAACCTCCACGTCAGTACTAGTAAAAGAATATTTGATAAAACAAAGGCTTGAAGATGCTATATGTGTGAAATTTTCAAGATAATCAAGAATTCAGGGAAGAAAGAAGAAGCAAAATCAGGTATTTTTAAAAGGATATAATTAAATTTAATATTTAGAATGTAAAAAAATTGTAACATATTGATCTATAGGCTTGCGCAATTCCCAGAAAGTTTTCATTATACTTGCCTATACAAGTAACGTGTATATTAATCTTCCGCTACTCGCTCTTTTTAGTGTACTTTCCTGTTGTATACAGTGATTATTTTTGTTGTTAAATTAGATGGTAAAGTGAGATAGACAAGGTGAGATTTAACACCTGTTATCTCGCTTTCAGGAGTCAAGATGTGTCGCCAATAGCCATTGTGTTGTTTTACGAGGGTTGGGGCATAAGTCATGGCAACTATTTTTTTTCTTGTAGATATGTGAACGGATCACAAACGTATATGTGTCGTGTGGAAGTTTTGCAGGCATAGTGTGTATGCAGAACAGATGGATCTGTGATAACTCGTAGTAGCGCAGCGAGGGCTGGGAAATCAGTCAGTTGGTGAGTGTCGTGTGATATGAGATTGAAGTAACCCGTGTTGAACAGCGCGATTACATCAAAATAGCCGTTCTCCAAAGGAGAAATTAGCTCTGCGACTTTGATCTCATTCCCAAGATTAAGGAATCAATACGTGGTAGACGGTTTGCAACACGAGAGGACATTGCTAATGCTGTGCGCCAACAAGTGACCCGATCCCGATTCACACATGGTGTGGCAAATGCTGAGGCTGATGGTATTCAGGGCTTCCAACATCGTTCGTAGCGCGTGGTGACAGTAGCAGAAGACTACATTGAGCGTCTTTAGGCACAGGTTTATCATGTCAACTTTATGTGTACTGTGTTGTCATTCTTTTGCACAGTGAAGGCCATATTACCCTGTATACCACCGTAATAAATTAGTGTGTTACAATATTTCTGTGCTATTCATTGTCCACACACATGTAGTTAACACCTTGTCCTTTCGTCTGTATATGTCACATTTTCCAACCGGACTGGTATTTTCAAGAAAAAAAAATAGTTGCCATGACTTTTGCCCCAACCCTCGTATATTGAGATGTTAATTAACTCTCACTCTCAGGAGTCAAGATACCGTATTACCTTCTAGTTCCTTTAGTATTAGTCAGATGGAAAACTAAACTAAGAAATTGCCCAGATTTTTTAAAAAAGTTAAGCTTGCAAATTTTTTACTACTGTCAGTCAAGCTTAAATAAAAGTAAAGGAATTTAAAATATGAGTTGAATTGTTGAAAATTTGGTATACTGATAGAAGATTATATATGTTATTTTGGAAAATTTTTTCTACAGAATAGCAAGAGTAACTGTAAACAGGATCAATTTCAAAATTTGATTTTGTATGAAGTATCCACGAATATTCACTTCACATTTCGATAAAAAAAAGTTCATTCTCAGTTGATAGCCATTTTTGTTATAATAAGAAAAAGACATTAAGAAGGAAAAAACTGGAAGATTATTTCAATAAATCTCGATTCATTTCTTCTTTTGCTTCTGAAATGACAACTCGCTGAGATTGATTTGAAGAGAAGAAAGAGAGAAAAAAATTCAAACATAAAAACGAAAAAGATATAAAGCTTAATTTTGTAGGGTCATAAATTTGTTTAATGAATAAAAATGCAAACTACACAGGTATACTCACTCTGTCTCTTTTATTATATATTTATATTTTACTTTATTGATATGGCCCATTTTCTTTATGTACTCTCAAAATAAAAAAAAAAAAATAATAATAAAAAAATAGCATGTAGAAAATTTAACATTATCATTAAACTAAAATCCCTTTCTCTACTTTCAAGGTAAAATTATTGAAATATTTTGCGGAAAAGAACTTTTTGTCCCCTTTTTGTCAACTAAGATTAGCTTTATCGTCACAATTCATAATCCTCTTTGTAATCCACACTTCTAAACGATCGCAACTGCTCAATTTCCTTTTCACGGTCAACAACTGACTAGAAACTGAATTTAAAAAAAAAAAAAAAAAAACATTAACTCGGCGAAGAGAGAATCGCCGCCTGTTTACTTTTTTCATTAATGTCGAATCCAGTCAAGGTTGACGTAAATGCGACACTACAATCGTACCAATTGGGCGAATTGCTGCCCAGGTTGAGACAGTGAGACTACGTACTTAAATAGGCATTCGTCTTCCTTTCTGAGAGTGATTTGCTAGAAGGCGTTGTATTTAGTTAAAGATGTGAATGGGGAATTAGTTGTTTGAGGAAAAATTTTAATGGGTCTAGCAAAAATTTCAGTGCTAATTGGTCCCATTCATAAAAACTTAAAGCTGGTACCCAATTGAAGACTTAATTTTGACTGAAAAAAATCAATCCCTATTTCTTGAAAAGTACGTATTTTAGAACTTGATCAATATAAAATATATATAAAATGTGTCATCACAATTCATGATCATCTCTGTAAACCACAAACGCAACCGACCACCTGATAAACATCCTTTTCACGGTCAACAACTGACGAGTAACCGAATGTAGAAGCCTTTTTAAAAGAGGAACAAAATAAAAACATTTCATTAACTCTCAGGATAGAGAATTGTCTCCTGTTTACTTATTTTTGTAATGTCAGATCTTGTCAAGGCTAACGCAAATGCGTACCAATTGGGCGAGTTGCAGTCCAGGTTGTGAGACGAACTTAAGTAGGCATCTCTCTGTAAGTAATTTGATAGAGAATATACACCAGAGCGGGATTAGGACTGGGTGCGAACTCAGTTGATTGTAGTGTCTGGAGCGACTCAGCCACAAACAAAACAGAACGAAAAAAACAACAAAAAAGAGCGACTGAGGAAATCCGGAAATCGCGAGCAGACAGGAGAGTGACTGGTTTCTTCGCAGATTCCAAGGTTGCAGACTCAATTGGGCTCCCTACTCGACGGCCTGTAGACAGCTCCCTGTGGCCTTCGCCACGTGACCTCACACTACGGGTTGCCGAAAGGCAGAGAGAGTTCGCCAAGTTAGTTTTTCCAGCACGTGCAAAAACAAAGAGTCGCAAATAACACCTGATTGAATTGAGAGCTTCCGTCCAACTGTCAGAATTAGCGAAGGAATCTTGAAAAATACGGCGATATAAGAACGAATTGCAGATTGTGCAGAGTTATATCGGCCAACGTATCCCATTTTTAATTGCTCACAATTATAATGATATATTAATTTACAATTATTTAGGTTTCCACCCGACTTTATGAGCTTGATAACATTAACTATTAAGATTAAAGCTACATACGGAAGATATAAATTTAGTTTCAATTATTGCACAGAATTGTTCAGATGAAACTGTATATTATATTAAAGACAATCTTAACAGCCAAATAAAAATACTTCAAGCAAACAAAAAATTGTTATATTATTATGAAACAATGTGCTTCTGAACTGCTAGCACAATAAAAGGATCTACATCTATTATAACAGGATGTGCAATTACAACAGTTTAAGAATAAATGTGCCACAAACAGTTTCTTGTCTAATTTTTTAAAAAAGAAATTGGGCATTGGTCTTATGAAGATGAGAACCCCTCTGACAAAAAAAAAGTTCATATATACATAACGGCGTCTAAAGGTTAAGTATAATGGTTATTTCTTATAGTAGTATGCAAAATAGAAGGCAGAATGTGGAATGGAATTTAATAAAAACCTATTACAAATATAAAGGGGACGGTTGAAGAAGGCATAAAATAAAATTATTATTTGATTTATGCAAGAGACAAAAAATGGAGAAAAGATAAGCAATTAGTCAGACGTTGCAAGAGAAGAAAAGAAACTACTAAATTGGGTTAATAGAGAGTGTGATCGCCTCTTGTTGCAAAGAAAGCATCAAAGCGATGATGAATGCGACTCTGGAGCAATTGTAGTGACAGATTCTGCCATTCTTGAAGCAGATAAGTTTTCAGTTCAGAAATGTCCCTTGGTGGAGATTGAGGAGTTGAAACCTTTTGTTCAAGTATATCTTGAGTATATTCAATCAGGTTTAAGCTTGGTGATCTTGCTGGCCATTGCTTGCGTTTAATATCTTCACTTTCGAGATATTTCTCAACAGGTTGAGAACGAAATGTGTGGCGTCGTATTATCGTCCATTAATAAGGACTACGAATCCTTAGAACCTCAGAAAAGACGAACACGAGTTTCCAGTACCTTAACTCTGCATCTTGTTCCATTACCAGAACCTTCTTCTAAAACATGAAGATCTGCGCGCAGATCCATCTGAAGATCTTGTGATATTATAAGTGTGGTAACGCGTTCCACATTCTCTCCAGATTATGCTACGATTAAGAATCGTTCTCTAAACTGAATCGTGATTCATAGGAAAACATAGTATTGCTTCACTAATTTGTTGTCCAGTTCTAACATTCTCGACTCCATCACAAATGGGCTGTCTTTTACACACTAGTCAAATACATACAAACATTTGGGTGTCTGGCATACTGGTCACTTTCCCTGAGCCTTCAGTGAACTCTTTACTAGCAAATTATTGTTCCTGTGGCTGCAGACAACTCCGAAAACAGCTATCTAGGACACATTGTCAGGTTCCGTCGTGCAATTACAGACAAAAATTGGTCATGTCTAGCTGTTTCTCTTGAAAGGCATATTACAGTTTGCTTAAGAACGTTTCCATAGATAGGAAATTACGCACTAAGCAACATTTATGATAGAAGACAACATTTTTGTATTGTGCGCAATATCAGACTTTTCTATTTCATTTGACCCTTTAATTTCTAGAGTTTCCCTATTATACTTAACTTTTGGAAATTAGTGTAAATATGTATATATATATATATATATATATATATATATATATATATATATATATATTGTACAGTCATGTTAAGAAATTATATAGCCAACAGTGTAGAAGAGTGATGAATCAGAGACATGGGAGAGAGAGGAGAGAGTATTATAAGTGGATTTAATATAGGCTGTAAAATATATTAGGAATATATATATATAATAAAGAGAGAATTTTGTATTATTTATGGAAAGAAAAAAATGTAAATATTGTAAAAAAAAGTTTTATTTCTGAATAGTATCTTTTTCAAGACTAGTCCTCATCACAGCCTAAAGTTTTCCCCATAACTTTATTGCTATAAAGTTAAAATAGACAAAAATTACTAAGCTTCCTACCTATAACTTAATTGATTTGTATACAAATGGTTTTAATTTCATTAAAACAAAAACACTTTCTGATATTTTGAGAAATGAAAGGGAAATAAACATTCCTCGGTATAACTCTTAGTTCCTGTTCTAGATTTGTATCCCCCCCTAGATTTTACTGATTTAAGTTTATCAATAAAAAAACCCTGAAAAATTTTAAAATTGTTTTTAAAAATTTCTGTCCAAATAGTCTGCAAGAAAATGAATTGTAACTATAAAAAGTGTAAAATTGGTGTCCCAGAAATGCAAATATTTTGAAACCTCTTTCGCACGAAGTTAAAACTATTGACGAGTATAATGGAATGCATTAAAAAAAGGAATAATGGGGGTTTTCAATCCTTATTTCTTGAGGTAAAACTGAAACATATAATAGGTAATGTATATATTAGGTAAATATATAAAGCACTAGATAAATATGAACATATATTAAGCAAATATGAGACATATGTTAAGTCGAAAATCACAGAATGCCAGTAATAATATAACAGCATTTACTGTAGCGAAAATCAACTGAACCGAGAATGATATATTTGATGATGATGTCCGAGGGTTTTTAAAAGAACTCCCTTTTCAATAAAATTTTAAATTGTTTTCCTCTTTAAATTGTGCTTTAAGAAAATGCTCTTCACACACACGTACGCATCCCCACACCTTTTGTATTGGCTCTCTTTAATTACATGAGCAATCCATTTTTTTTGAATTTCAATTATTCGAAGCAGTATAAAAAGAAATATATAGTTTTTAAATAGGATATGGAAGAAGTAATCTTATCATGGAGAAAGCCCATTAAATATTATAAAATTTAATGAGATAAATTTCAAAATTTACGTTAGTAAAAAAAGTTAAGAGCGAAGTTACGGAATCAGTGTATTAAAGAAGATAAAAAGGTTCACTTTTTGTCAAGATTCCAACTCGGTTTCCTTGATTTCAAAGAAAACTCCGTGACTGAGGAGAAACAAACTTTATTTAAAAGATATTGCACCTCCTAACTTCTTATAGTTAAACCTTAGTAAGGGTTTTAGTATTCTTGAATATTAATACGTAAGTATTTATTAGTTAGCTGAGATTGAAGAATTTCGAAATAGTTTCGCTCTCCTGTCAACTGACTAATTTAAGAGTCAATTAATATGAAATTAATCTTCAAGAATGAACTTAAAATATTTTTAAATGAATGTAAAAAAGAAAATGAATGGTTAAAGATTTCTTAAATCAAGAAAAATTTCACTGAAATAAAAATTCAGGCGACGACAGCGTGAAATCCGAAGAAATGTGTGATCACAAGCAAATATTCTTTCGAAGTCTCAAAATCGGGATTTGAGAAAGAGAGGCGGTGGGTTAAAAGTCGGACAGTAAAAAAAGATTCTGAAGAATTGTGTTTACGAAATTTCTAAAATGGTCTCCTGCGGCTAAATCGTCGGTCGGGGGCCAGACTTGGTATAAATAGCGACTTCAGAGTCAGTCAGCCTGTGGAGTCTGAGAACCATTCAAGTGAACTGAAACTTTGGCTACATTTGAGATTAAAGGTCAGTCTCAAATTCAGGAAATTGCAAAATTTAGGACACTTGGGAAATTTAAGAATCAATATAAATGGAAAAAACCGCAGAGGGATGCATATATGTTGATAAATGGGAATGAATAATATTTATATACACATGTATTTATATATAAAACAGGTGAACAGGTGTAATATATTTATATATATTAAGTGAACTGAAAGGGAGGTTTATTTAAAAAAAGTCGAAATAATTATAAAGGTGATTTATATACATTTTTGTTTCAGAGGAATAAATTTATGAAATAAATACCAATCGATTAAATATTGTTTAAATCGATAGTTAAATTAACAAATAATTTATTTTTGCTTTAAAATCCTCTTATGGTAAATTGACGAATAATTTTAATTCTGCACCTTTATGTTTTTACCCTGAACATATAGCTTGGAAAATATAGTTACTGAATTTTTAAATATCTAGTATACTTTTACATCCCTCAATCTCTAATTCTTTAGTTCACCTTTTTCTATATCAAATTTTTATGTTTAATAATTACGTTTTTTTAAATATTTAATCATTGTCAAATTGGATTAATTTATAAGGCGTTTACAATATATTATATATTTTCCTGTTATTTATAAAAGTACTATACAAAATAAATTTTATAAAAGTTAATAATTGACTTCTTTTTTAACTGTTTAACATCTTTAAATAGCTTCGTACGCTGTGTAATATAACATGAACTACAAAATATATGTTTTCATAAACATTTCCTAAAATATTGTACTATGCGCATAAAAGGATGATGATTAGCTGTTAGTTAATATATCTCACCTTATGTATAATCTTGTTCAGAAATTTTTCTTGATTTACTAAAATCCCTTCATCATAATTTTATCCAGTATGAAAAATAAAGAAAGATTTTTTTTTTTTTTGGGGGGGGGATATGTTTAAGTGGCATAAAATTTTAAGCAAAATTATTTTTCAATTATTTTTGCGTTTGCAGAATTTGTTTTTGTTCGAATCATATCTGGTACTTAGAAAGTAAATTCTTGTTTAAAAAATACATTGAGAAAAAACAGTAGTAGTCGATTGCGTTAATTCTAAAAACAGCTGCTTTTGCTTAAAAATAGAAGATTATCAATTGAAAGTGACTATAATATTAAATATATCATATTAAATAAAATTTTAACCGGGTTAACTCTTATTTATTTGGGCCTTTGAGCATTTTAAATAATTGTTCAATGATCAAACATTTTTATTCGATTGTGTCTATAAACTAAAATTCTCGAGCTATGTTTTTTTTTTTTTTTTATTGAACTATTCAATAACTAGCATTCTTAAGATATTTATAGAATTCGAAATCAATGTAAGTGTCTACATGCATGAATTGGCTCCAAAAGCATGAAAATAAATATTTTTCTAAGAAGAAAAAAGTACTACATACCGACGAACTGTTTTACTGCAATAAAAAAAAAAAAATTCATTAAAAAATTTACCATTAAAAAAAAAAAAATACTAGAATGCAATCTGTTCTTCATTCTACAATTCCTTTCTCGAAAACTTGGAATAGAAATAAACCATTCTACGGAAAGCTTATTCTTTGGACGAAAGTTAAGTCAAAACATTCACGTCGAGCATTAGATGAATGGTGTGGTGAAAAAGAAATGCACAGAGGAATCCAGAGTTATGTAGGAAGCTATGTGTGAGCTATGTAGGAAGTTTTAACGGTTCTTCTGTTTTGGAAACTGGAATCGTTTCTGCAATTATGAGCCACGAGGTTTGGCCCACTCTGTTTAAATATAATTCTGAATGCCTAAATGGGATCAGGGGTCGGGACGTCTTAAAGCTCTTTTGAGGCCCTGGGTCGAAAGAACTCTTAAGATTTTTTGAGGCCCTGAACCTCTAAGCAAAAGTAGGCCCTACCTGTGATTCTTAAAAATAGATAGTATATAGCAGTGTTCCGGAACCCCCGGTCCGTGGATCAAATGGTACCGGGTCGCACAAGAAACATTAAATTATTTACTGTGGTATGTTTTTCTTGGATTTGGGCTACTTTTTATGAAAATCACTTTATATTCCTTGTTAAATCAATTTATATTCATTTTTTGGTGTAGCTATATTTTATTCTAATGTCACGATTAAATACACAATTGAATTAAAATTATTAAATCAAAACAGTCTAAAATATAAACAATCAACGTTTTCACCTCAGCGGGCCACGGTAAAATTAACAAACGTTGACCGGTCCGCGGCGATAAAAAGGTTGCGGAACACTGGTATATAGCATGCATTGTCAAATACTCGTACAACCGGTAATTTGAAACAAATAAATGTGCATAACTCACAATCTCACAAACCTAGGCACAAACCGGCTCGACCGATGGCTGCATTTCGACTAAATTAGTTGAATGATTGCTTATGGTATTAGGCCTAGGCCTAGACATGGATATAATCACATAATAAAACAGTCATACCACTTTTGCCAGTTGACATGCAGTTTGAAATTCCCTGTTTTTCGGGGAATACGTACGGTAATAGTATTTGACCATCAAAATTATCTGAATCATGATCTTATTAAGACAGAATCGAGAACGAAACGAGGTCTTCACCGAGGGTGAGGCCCTGAGACCGGGCCCAGTTGGCCCATGCCTTAAGACGTCCCTGATCAGGGGTATATTTCACCTGCTATGACGATTGAAAGCACAATACTTCTGTAACTCTCTAGCTATTTCATTTTGCTACCAATTTTCTCTATATTCATATAAATGACCATTAATAAGATATTTGACAAGAAAAAAATTTAGATAAACAATCATTGATTATATTTTACAGATAAATGCTGCGTCCAACTAACTATAATGAAAATAAGGTCTTATAATTTAATAAAAAATGATTCCAAAATGTGTTTTTCTAGCGGGTTTGGCTTCTGACGATAAATTACCAAATTAGGGAAGTCTAAATGAGAAATATTGTTTAAAAAAATCACATCTCTTCCTTTTTAAGAAAAAAAAAGGCCAAATTAAAACCGCTTTAAAAGTAAAAATTTATTTTTAAAATTCTCTTTATGGTATTGATACATTAAACATTATTCATTCTGATTACCGTAGAAAAAAATTGTATAGAATCAGTTTCTGTTATTTTAAATTTGAAATACATTCTTATTGTTTACAAATTATATTCCTTTCACGATATATAGTTACTGTTCTAAATAATAAAATGCTATTGTTAAGGACGATAAACAACTTTGTTAGTAGAAATTGGTAACAATTTTCAGAAACATTAATTTAACCAGAATTTTATAATTATTTGGCATCAGTCGGACAATTATCCATATTACAAATTAAAATAAAACATTTTCAAAAAAGAAAAAAAAAATTATGATTAAGAATTTTTAGATTTCGATGTTATAAAATACATTGCCTTTCCTTTATCCAATTTAATTTAATTGATGTTAAAAATATATATATATATATTATTAAAGAATTAAAAAATGTACTAGCATTTTTCGTATGCATCTCAAACGAATGAATAATTAGGTAAAAAAACAAAACAAAAAAACGATATATATAATCTATTAAAAATATATACAAAATTAATTTGATTTTAAACGATTGGCAACACCACCAACACATAGCACGAACGATTTTTGTGCTTTACAACCCCGGAAGAATTCTCAAACTCAGTTACTTGCAAGTGAAAAACTAAAAGTGCGCCAAAAAACGAGGAGAATGGTGCCAATGGAAGTTCTGAATGAACGTAGAATCGCGTGGAACACTGACCTTGAATGGCACCTCGTTGAGATTCCAATAACGGGACAATTCGCACAGTTCGATTTCATTAAGAATTCCTGGGGGGATGAGATGTCCACATGCATTGCTATAGGTCAAATACTAACTGTCCAATAATCCAACTTTCAGTTTAAGGGGGAATACGAGTAACACACGATTCAGGCGACACTGACATTTCTCCTGTCACACACTGGCCAAATCTGGGTCATTTATTATGGGGAAGTAAGGCAGAATTAACTGTTAAAGATGTACGTTAAATAACCTCGAATCTGTTCTTAATTCTTTCGCCCATGAACACAGGTGTACTTAAATACCAGAGGTTCATATAAAACACAAAGGACGAAAAATAAGAAACTTGTTTTCTGCTATGATCACCCAATTTGCTTCTTATTTTCTGTCTATATTTAATTTCTATGTTTTCCTTTAAAAAAAACCAGAATTATCGTTTATATTAGGTTGGGGAAAAAGAAATCCATTATTTTTGCATGAAAATCAAGACTTTATTTAACATGCTTCCAATTGTCCGATTTGGGTCAAATATGCACCGTTTTGTTGTATAATTTGTTGCCATTTTAAAGGTGGCTTCATAATGCCTCTCTCATAGAAGTCTTGGCCCTTATTGGCTAAAACATCTAGTAATTGATTTTCCCAATCTTCTCTTGATCCCAATTTCTTATCACTCAGGAAGTTTTGCAATGCAAAAAAAAAGGTGGTAATCGATTGGTGCCAGGTCCGGACTATATGGTGGATGCATTAAAACTTCCCAACCAAGTTCCCAGAGGTTCTGGCTAGTCACTACAGAAGTGAGTGTTCTGGCGTTGTCCTGAGGGAACACAACACCTTTTCTGTTGGCCAATTCTGGCCATTTCTGGTCAATCCCTAGCTTCAAACGGTCCAGTTGTTGACAGTAGAGATCTGAATTTAGTGTTTGGCCATGC
>BMAV01005934.1:1323620-1341537 GCA_019973955.1 Trichonephila inaurata madagascariensis
CCCCCAGTTTTTAATTTAATGAATATACTTTGTCAAATTTTAATGACTCATCCTGCATGTAGGTAAAATTATATGCCTTTTAAAGAACGATTCCTTATTTCTTAATCGTATCTTAATTACCTTTATGCTATCAACAGAGTATTCGTAAGTTATATTTTATACATACGCAAATGTATATATGCGCATAAATATTTCTTCAGAATATTTATATTTCTTGAATTCTACTGTTTACGCAAAGAAAATTCGCTAACTTCGAGCAAAAACTTCTTGCTCTACGGTTATAAGTGCTTTCACATCAGTTAGAGTCAACTTAGGCAATTTAACAAATTGGATCAATGGACCTTGAGCGATTGTGCGCTAATACCAACAAAATCCACCTCCTTAAACTCTGTTCCTATTCCTACTTTATGCTTCATATATTTTATGAACGCAGCAACTCGTTTAGTCCAACTGATTTAAGATAATGATTTAGAATCGCGCAATATTCACTCAATGTCTTTCAGCTGCCCATTAATTATTTGCAACGATATCTTGGTGATAATATATCTGATAAACAAAGAGATAATTTTTTCAATCTCCACACATAAAACTTTGCCACTTTTGTTCCAATACTTTATTTACCTTATCTCTATTTTTAAAGAATAGGGTTGATTTTAGGTTTAAAACCAAATGAAAATGGTACTTTTTTTCAGTTAATTGTAGTCAGAAACCAAGAACGCAATTCAATAAGGAAAATAATAAAGAAAAATTATGAAATTTGACAGAGAAAAGAAAGAAATTTAACAATTAGTGAGTCTATTTCAGGAGTCAAAATATCTGTTCAAACTGGCGTCCGAAGGCGTTTTTAACAGCGGAAGAGTATATTGAAGAATCACAATCTCTTATAAATTTCGAGTATGAAGTTTATTTTATTTGTAGCAATAATTATTATTCTTGCGAGATCTTCCATGGAATCAATATGAGTGCGTCTATTAATGTTTTCAAGTGACTAAAGAAGTTATATTGTGGATTAAGATCAAGGGGATAGTGGAGGCTAGTTTGATATTTCTTTTCTCAATAAAATTATAAAACTTACATTATCTTACTATTTTTATGTTTAATTAAGTGAATTATATTTTTGGTAAAATATAATTGCAAAAATGGAAGCTGCGGTAGCTAAATGGTCATGGACACGAACTCGAAGCTGGCAGTCGAGGATTCAAATTCTGTTACCATTGAAGACCCACCGTCTAGAGGGCTGTTACATGATAAATATCTCGATACTCAAAGCCCTCAGGGTAATGTGGAAGTTTGGAGAGTGAAATGACTATTCAGGTACCGTCATCATTTCTCAACCATGATTCCAAATCACAAAGTCGGTCGTCAATAGCTCTTCTGAAGCTTCTGAGTGTGATGTTAATAAGCAAATAATCAATCGTTATGATTATTTTTACTACTTTTCTTGTTCTGCGAGTATAACTCTGGACCATGTTGTGAGATAAAAAGTTTTATGGAATAATTTTGAGAAATTAAGAGAAGTATAAATCTTTAATGAGAGAGGCTAAAACAGCTATTATCATGAAGGTTTTCTAGAAAAGCTTTTCTATGAAGATCTTATCACCCTATAAATGTTAAATATGTATGTATTTTAGATAATTAGAGGAGAAACTCAAGTGTATGAAGTGTCGACGAAAAACAAATAGAAAATGTCTCAGACCTTTGATATGGAAAGAAATCTTGTACACAAATAATATTCACTCTCTAAAAGGGTTTTTAAACTTTTTTTCTGCGAGTTTTAATCAACTTTTATTATATCATGGAGAAATATTTTATTGTTTGTTTTCCTAAGGGAAAAAATATTTTATAATCAAAAAACAACTAATTTTATAGCCATATTTTTTAAATATATCGTCCCGAAATAATATTAAAAAAAAGAGCCTTAAGCCGTACAAAAGATGTCAGTGAGAAATTAAAGAACGTTTTTAAAGATAAAAAATGGAAACATTCCGAAATAAAAACTATCTAAATTAAAATTTTAAAGAATCATTGAAAAAGGAACAAATAAATACAAGAAATGGTAGAGACTAAGAAGGAATGAAAAGATTAACGGAAAAGATTATTTAAATATCACATTCGACACCTAAATCATTTTCTCTAGAAGCGGAATTGCGTAAAACTGTTTCAGATTTTCTCATTTCGAGATTCGTCCAGCACCGTATAAAGTTAAGTCTTGTTTTTCCAGAAAAGAATGCTTTTAACATTTTTTCTGTTTCCTAGAGCCATTAAAGAATCGATCGAACTCTACTAGCTCAATTTTAATACCATGAATGTGTTCTAAAAATATACACACACGTATTCGACTATTTTTGATTGAAGAATAAGTTATTTTTTGAAGGAAAGGCTTATGCTGTAATTTAAAGATATTTTTGTTTTGGAGCAGCAACTCGATACCTTTCGTTTTGCAGTGATTTAGAGATTAAGATATATGAGAAAAAATACCGAAAAAAAATATAATCATTAAATCCTGTAAAAACACTAGAAATATTCATTTTTCTACATGCAAATACGTCCATTCCTGTTCGAAAGGTTTGTGACAGGTCTATTCGCGTTCTTTCAAATACTAATCTTCTTTTGAAATATTGGGTATTTAAAAATTATTATATTATAAATCTTCTCCCCGAAGAAGAAGATGTGAGTATGCAAATTAAGACTTGTATATAAAGATTAAACTTTCAGGTTAGAAGGAGAGAGAGGTTAGACTGCTAACGGCGAGCAGTGATTGATTAAACGTGAAGTGAGTCGCGGATATTTCGTAGCTGATTATTGTAATATTGACGATTTGTCAATTAGGAATCAAATTCGATTAGGTCGCTAAGAATTAGAAGATATTGCCTAGATGTAAGTGATCTGATTATTTAAAGTCTTCTCGTATCTCGTCTACCTCGCTATTGCTTTCCATATTTGGTATTAGGGTGCATCTCTTAACTGGGTTAATAGAATTCGCGTTGTTGTTTATAACTGAGAATATTTTGAGTATGGCTAATTTTCCTTCCGACTCTCCCAAACTATTGGACGTTGCGGGGTGGCCCTTACAGGTTTTTCACAAAAAAAAAAAAAAAAGCAACGTTATCAACGTTTGTTTAATGTTAAGAATAACTTCCTGGCCTTCGAAATCTTCATAAAAAATGAACATTTTTGTTTTCTATTGATTCCTAATTTCTTTTAAAATGTCCATCCCACAGTTAGAGTTAGTAACTCTGCCAATCTCTAACTCCAATCATATTATCTTTAAGCTGAAAAATCTAATACATAAAATTTCCTTTTTATTACGGGGAAATACACACAGTTATTCCTATTCGAAAAATCATTTTTAAAAAAGTGATAGATTTCCTTTTCGCCATTAATGTCAATCTTAGACTTAGTACAAAAGGTTTCTTAGTAATGTAACGTTTGTGCACAACTGAAAAATCGACTTTCCTATATAAATAGTATCACAGTACATCCACACTTGCATCCCAAAATGTTGCGGAGTCTTTTCATCTGACATCGCTCCGACAACCGGTGGCCGTACGAAAACCACCATTCCACCCACAAACCTGAACCCCGATGCATAAGACAGGGGACCGCCTCACCCCAACAGAGTGAAAAGGGAGTCCGTTTTGAAACACCAACACCAGGAGTCGGCTGGCTTAGAGAGATATATATGTAAACCCTTAAAAATAATCCTAAGCCATGGTTCAGAAAGTTCTTTTTAATTCCTACCAATAGTTCACTTTCTCCCAATGCGTATTTATTTATTTATATATACACTCTTTAACATAAGAAACGACGCACCAAGAACGAGTTGTCCGATAGAGACAAAAATTGGTGGATCGAGAGATTATGTACAGAATAGAAAATGATTAAAATTTCAGAAAAATTGAATGATTTATTTCAGAGTTACATAGTTACAAAGTAACGAGCTTAAAAATATGTTCACCCACTTCTAGCCTCGATGCAAGCTCAACACGACGTGGCATAGAGAGATAAAGCACCCTGATGGTCTCCTGCGGTTTTTCTTGCCAAATTTGCTCCAATTGCAGGGGCAGGTCATCAACATTCCCTGGTAGAAGCAGTCACCTTCCCATCATATCCTAGACATGCTCGATTGGAGACAGATTTGGCGATCTGGCTGGCCAAGGAAGGGATTGACAAGCTGTATGACAGTTCATGGGAACACTTGCCGTAAGTGGTTTGGCACTATCTTGCTGAAAAACAAGGCCAGGGTACTGCAAAGGGAACGGTAGCAAAACAGTTCTCAGAATACCGTCGACGTCCCGCTGTCCTGTAAGTTGCTTCTAATGACGACCAAAGGGGTCCGGCAGTCAAAAGAAATGGTGTCCCAGACCATAACATCTGGTTGAGGGCCTGTGTGGCATTCAATAGTGAAAGCAGGATCGGCATGCTGCCCTGGGCATCTCCAGACACGTCTTCGATGATCGCCAGAACACAGTTGGAAGCGGGAATCGTCGCTAAACACTATAGGTCCCCAGCTAGCATGATTCCAATCTGATCGAGCTAAGCACCACTGTAATCTGGCTCAACCTGTGTGCAGGCATGATTGGCTCTTAACGTAGCGGCCATTACGAGCCTAAATTTCGCTCTATCAGCCGTCTGTGAATGGTCATGGTGGACACTCGTGTGCGGGTCGCACGTCTGATGGTTGATTACGATGAATAAGGCGCTATTACAGCTGATCTGACAATCAATCTGACTTCCCGAACTGCTGTGGTCCTAGGTCGACCGCTACCATCATGACGCTGAAATCTGCCTTTGTTCACCCGTTCTTTCTACCATCTTCTAATGGCCGCATCACTTCGAGCCATATGAAGAGCGATTCTCCGATTTGCTGAACCTGCCTCTCTCAATCTAATGATAAAACTTCTTTCAAACTCTTACAGTTGCTCGTAATGAGCTCGAATCCTGTGGCGTGGCATTTTTTCAGTCGTTGAAAAGTATCCTAAATCGCAATGCAACAGAAATTTTGCCCATCAGATTGAGAATCGCTTCTTATAGACTCCTGCTGAGTGCGCAGTTCCGATGTGTTGTAGCTCCCTCTATTTATTCATTAGACACCAAATTTTAATCATTTGCGTGCTCGGTACAATTGTTTTTGCATACAAAATTTCATTACAATCGGGCAACTCCTTCTTGGTGCGTAGTTGTTTTTTTTTTGGTATACAGTGTATATCTTGTTCAAATTTTCAATCGTTAATAAAATACTTTTTATTCTTCCATTAAAATTCAAATACATACTTTTAAAATTGTCGTAGATGACACTTGATGTTAGTAGAGTTTTTTCAAATATATTAATTCATAAATTAAATTAATTTTTTAATTTTAAATTTACTCTGCGTTATTTGTGGAAGATTTATCTGCAACAGATGGCGCCAGTAAGTTTTTTTAACGAAGCAGGTATTGACTTAATTTTTTTTTATATTACTTGTTAATTAGTAACGTTCAAATTTAAGACAACGGTAATTAAAAAATATATAAATAAAAAGGAAAACAAAAGAGCGAGACTACATATTTAATAAAAAGGATAACTGCTGGTAATTGGCAAATACAGAACCAAATCTTATTAACGGCATCAACTTTACATATATGTATCAAATCAATTGAAAAAAAAAATGGGAGGAAGCATGACCTCAGACTAATATAATTACCAAAAAAATAATATGAGCTTAACGTGCTCTGGCTGATAGTATCTGATAGCTAAAATAGTATCTGATTGATACTATTTTATATAAATTTAGTAAAACACTTTGAGCTAAAAATAAAAATAAATTTATCCCCTTACGAAGGAAATATTAGCATTGCAAGAATTGCATCTTATGACTTCTTTATATTATCTTTATTAAGATTAATTGATTCACATATATTCAAAAGGAAATGTGATAAAATAGTTACCTTATACAAATTAATTCATATGATTATAAAAAATACCCATTAATATCTTAATACGCTAGAAAAGAGTAACGCATAAGTCGTACCTTCATCTTCGCTTCTTTTCTATCCTTTCACAATTTTATTATTACTGAATTATCGATTAAAATGGAAAATAAACTTACAAGCCATGAGAGATCTACTGTCTTCCCCGATGCATCTTGACACCACAAGTTGTCATCCGCTATGAACGGCATTGCCTATGACAATCGAACACCTGCAATACAAAGAAAGATACAAAAATTGATTCTACTGATAAACAGAAAAACGTTAAAACATTGAAATTAAGTTAATTCACAGTATTTCTGAATGATTAGTTGGCTTACGTTGAATATCGTACTAAAAACAATACGCGAGAGCTAATAGGGACCTTTGAATTAATTCTGGGACCCCCACTCTCTCTAATCAACGCTAGTGATTTGGAGGCTACTGAGGATATATTTAAGGTGCGTTATATGACCCCGCTATATGATAAGATCTCTGGTGCCCAAACCCATTTGTTGGCGCTGCGTTCGTCACCCCCACTTCGTTCACCCCCACTTCGCTCACCCACACTTGTACATTCTCTTGCAAGGGAGACACTGCACAACGCAGTCACAAAAAATGTTTATACTTTAAAACTCGCCTTTTTAATTAAATACAGTACAGGTGTATTTCTGATTGTAATTTCAATACTGAAATACACTGTAGTTAACGAGACACTAAGTAACAGTTATACGAGTAATCTTCCAAGTTGAATGTACGTGCATATGTTATTCTTGAAATGCATTTCTTTTCTAAATATTAGTGTTATTACGCTAATGTGTTATTAAATATTTGTTTGCCGGCTGGGCGGCGTACGCACAAGTTTGCGGACTCAACCCGGCTGAAGTAGGTGGATTTTCATGATGCAAAAATCGACAACGTCCATGTCGTATGATTAGTGGGCCTCTTTGGCTTGGGTGCTCTGGGTAAAATTAAATTCCTTGTACAATTTCGCATCGTCAGAGCTTAGACGCTTCCCTCTAGGGAGGAAACTGGGCATCAAAATTACATTGTGGCAATTGGTATCCACTTAAAGGGTGCTATACTAAAAAGTGATACCAACTCCCGGAGAATGTTCTTGGTCTGCAATGGTAATTATCATTCCTGAGCCCCATTTGAAAGAAAAAATATTTGTTTGTAGAATAACGAGCTTCTCTGATTTAAGATTAGTCTAATCAGCATCCATATAAATGTTATAGATCGTACACATTGTACTGATTTCAGTCGATACATCTGATGCTAAGATATATTTTTTTATTTTAATATATTACAAAACGTTTATTCATAGATCTAATCTCATAAAAAATTATTATCTGCCTGTTTTTGGGGTGTTAAAACCGCAACAAAATAACCTAATCCGCACACATAGTCAAGATTGGATTCTTATTATCCTCCTAGTTTAAAAGCCCGATAATACTCGCATATTTTAACAATGTAGAATAATAATAATTTATAATCATAATCTATTATAATAAATAATATAATATATTTATGAATAATATTCAAAATATAATAGTCTATATTCATTAAAAGTTAAAAAATTTTTAATAAGATTGTGGAATGAAGGTTTATAGAACGAGATTATTTTTGAGGGATTATATTGATAAACTAAGATGCAATTTTTAACAGAATTTCAGATTACGAAAGAAAAGATGATATGTCTTTGAAAGTAATTAAATTAAATGAAGCTCTTATGATAATAATGATGATTATATTTTTATATTAAAAGAATGTCGCTAATTTTTTTAGGAAGTGATTTTTTTTTATATGGTGAAAAAAATATTATTTTAATGATGAAATTTAGTTTTCATAATTTCAGAAATCGAATGTACAAATTTAAGAAAAGAGAGCTGATTTTTAAGTGACGGAGAAGAAGAACGAACAGAACGTCTCCACATAACCTCATTGAATTTCATATTAATTAAGAAATCATAAGCAAAAATCGCTCATTACATTCAATGATTGAGGTTTTAAGAATGAATAAAACAATATTTCAATTTAAATAATGAATAGCAATTTTTCAACTTAATTAACGAATAGCAATGTTTCAATTTAAATAATGAATAGCTATGTATTAATTTAAATAATGAATAGCTATATATTAATTTAAATAATGAATAACAATGTTTTAATCTAATGTTTAAGATGATAAAATATTAAACACCAATGTAATGATATTATATTTTCTTGAAGGCTACGGTAGCCTTGTGGCGCGTGGCGTGTCATGAGTTCGAGCCTTGTGCCATTGAAGACTCATCGTGTAGAGGAGCCGTTGTACGTTAAATCGGTCGAGGATCAAACGTCCTCCCGTTGGTGTGGAAGTTAGGAGAGGGGGAGGGGCAAGCTCGGGTGTCGTCTTTGTTATTTTGACCATGGTTCAAAATCACGAGATCCGTCGCCAGTAGCGTTTGTGCAGCTTTATAGTGCGAATTAAATATAACCCTCACTCTCGTTTTTTCTTGATATGAGACATTTATCTGGTCAACACAAATTGCAGTTTAAATGTAACGTTAGAGCAAAATAAGTGAAAGCACAGTATATAAGCATCGCATAGTCTTTCTTTTCACTAGCGACCGGGGTAGCCTAGTGGTCAAGGTAACGGACACGTGGCTGTTGTGTCAGGGGTTCGAGTCTCTGAAAATCTGCCATGAAGAGGGGCCGATGCACGTTAATATGACGAGGCTCAAACGTCCTCCCGTTGGTGTGGTGTGGAAGTTCAGAGAGAGGGTTACAAGCTCAAGTATCTTCCTTGTTACTTGACCATGGCTCAAAATAACAGATATTTTTACACGAAGTAATTAAATATATATTTCAACTTCAGATACCAAGTACCAAAATTTGTCAGCAAAACTAACGTTGATGAACTGCTCAAAAGGTACATCAATTTTATTTGTTACAAAAACATGCATCACAGTTTCTTCTACTATAAAGCTTAGATATCCGTTAAGAAGGACTAATAAAATAAATATTAAATAAAATAACATTTCCTTCTTTCGCCAAACTTTATAAGCTATAAACTTTTTTAATGTGAAACGATTTCTACCACCGATGTTTTGGATTTATACTTTTAAACACACACTTAAAGATCTTTTGATATTTTTTATAAGCTGTTACATGATTATTACAAAATCACCGTTCGATATTTTTTACTCAGCGTACTATACACTACTTCGACGCTATATTTTTGTTGTATACTGTCCATAAATAAGTTTTATTGAACTTTGTATAGTGGTTTTAAATGCTAGGGGGTAAATCTATAAAAAGCGAAAAAGTTTTTTGTCTTAACGTATATTTTTAGATTTCAGAGAAAAAAAATATTAAAATAGTATTTGTAGAACGGTACAAATTTATACTATTTTACATATATACTTCATGTAAAGTAAGAGAATGAATACGGACTGTTAAGTGTCGTAAGTCGACGACAATGAAGTAGTAAACACAAGCGGGGTTTCATATGAGTCCGTCCTCCAAAAAAAAAAAAAAAAAAAAATCAAAAATCCAAAAACGCTACAATAAAAAAAACAAGATTTCTAAAGAAAATATTATTTTTTTTACTTTGAGATTTTTTGAGATTTAATAACCATCTTTGTAGAGATTATTATTCTGCGGATTTTGTAGAGAGACTGTGTGAGGGGGAGAGTGAGAGTCTTATTAACGTCACACTATAAAGCTGCACGAGGGCTATTGGCAACGGACCTCGCAATTTTGATCCATGGTCAAGTGGCGAGGACGACACCTGAGCTTGAACCCTCCCATTTGAACTTCCACACCAACGGGTGGACGTTTGAGAGTGCAGCGGCGTTCTCTACACGGTGGGTTTTCAGCTGCCCCAGTGGATTTTGTAGAAAGATTCCTTGAAATATTTTTAAAAATATTTCCAAAATGCATCGCATAGATTTAGATACCAATTCAACATGCTTGAAATCGTTAAGCGAATCAAAGAACTGATTACAAGGCAAGATGGAAACAATTAACGAATGATTTGAATACAACAAATGGTTATTTATTTATTTTTGTTAAAAATGTAGCACCAAAACAAATAAATCTGAAGTGAGTATTATAATTTTTCAAGAAAAAAAGTGGTCAAAAAATATTTCAACACGTTTGAAGTAATATGGCAAGACCTTCGAATTATAGAGTATAAATGTTGTTGATTTAGTAGGGCTCTCACGTCGACTAAGATGAACATTAACAGAAACCTTCAAGGACATATAACGTCTTCAAATGTGTCCTCTAGATAAAACACCTTATCTAAAAAAACTCTTCAATCCAGAAATACGATCCCTTCTAATTATTCAGGAAACCCTTCGTCTCATATTAAAAAAAAATTCCGGATACCTAGCAGCTTTGCTCTTCGTATATGTGAACAACTCTACAGATATTGAGCAAATCTGCTGTTAGATATATTGTAAACTACTATCTACACATACAGAATAAAACTTTTCCTACAAGTCAAAATTACAAATAATCAAAACTCTTTTGGATACCATGATTAATAATTTTTTTTTGGCTTAAGAAACCGTTGAGTTTTTTAGAAATAACCTATAGTTTAATGTTACACTTATTTTCCATATTGATTTTAATCAATTCATATTTATGAACTTCATTCTATTTTCATTACTTATCATAATTAATATAATATAACATTCTTCTTTCATAAAATAATAATTGAATAATATCACATAATTACTTAATTTTAACACAATTAAAACAAAAACAATGAATGGCCTAAATTAATAAAAATTACTATCAATTATATTCTATTGCATTACACATAATTATAATTACTAGATTAAAATATATATACTATTATTATTTATTTATATTATTATTAATGTATATTAAAATTGGAAGATTTTCAAAATAGTTTTCTTTTCGGGGAGCACAACACACATTACCCTTTTAATAAGGGCAATTAAAATTCATTTTGTGACAAAAAAAATACTGGAAATAAACTCTTAAGAAATATTCACATATATCTGATTAAAGAAGAAATTTTTACAAGCTTTCTCTTCTTTTTTTCTTTTTCTTTCTCGTAACTAGGCTTCTACTAAAAATAATTTCTATTCAATTCGTATTAAAATTAGGTTTTCATCGGCTCTATAGCGTGGGGAATCTATATAACATCAAAAAACTCTTATCAAAGAAGTATTTATAGTTTGCTTCTAAAAGCTTCTAAGAGCCCCAATTTATCTTAAATTAAATTTTATCTTATCTATTATACGTTATATAAAAATTATTAGCGACCGTTATTGCGTTAGAAATGAATAAAATTAAAAATAATGTTTGAAACTTTATAAGTTTTTATACTGTTTATAGCTTTCTCTTTTAAAAATTAGTTGAATTTAATTTGAGATGAATAGATATTGGTATATAGAAGTATATAGGAAAAATATCAATATAAAAATAAACTTAAGAGAGATGATCATTAATTATAATTATTCATCTATATGCAGTTGAAAACATGTCGTAAGCACACAGAACTTTTGAACATAAAGCAACAAATAAGAGATTGTGTACAGCATGTTTGACTAATTAATTATACAAATAGAGGAAAAAATTAATAATTATTATAGTTCACTGAAAGCTTTTTCTAAAAACTCATAACATTTTAATTATTAAATTAATAATTAAACCGAGTAAACGTATTTATAAAAAACAAGCTCATTTTTTTTCTCATTAATGTGAAATTTATAACGAAAAATTGAGAAATATTAAAAAAAAAAAAAAAAAAAGAGAAAAATAAAATAAGTATAGAGAAGACACACGAATAATTTAATTAAAAATATTCTCATCATAGCACATATTTTTACAAGTGATTTTCAAGTAATTGCGCTAATATTTAAAAAAAAATATTCTTATAATTTTGCGATAATTATTATACTAGCAAAGGTATTTGTGTTACAGATTTTAATTAATCAGAAAGCCATTTCTTTTAAAAAACTTACTTCTTTTTAAAAAAATTATACAATGCTACTTACTGATTTCATTGTATAGCAATCATTTAGTTATTTTTTAGTGTCTAAGAATAAATTAATAATAAAATAAAAATAATTTTCTAATGCGAATAATGAAATGATGAAAGAAAAGATTTGTTTTAAAGTTTATTTTATAAAAATATGTTTAGTTATAAAAGTTAATATTTTATAGAGAAAAATTATCGATATAGATTTAAGCAAAACTCATATACGCATATTTCGAACAAAAACTCTACAAAAGCATATTTATAAATATATATATCAAAATTAAGATTTAATGTGTTTCAGTGCAATATACAGATAAAATGAAACTAAATGAGTTTTGCGAGTAGTTCAAGCGTTTACGATACAAATGAGAACCTATAAATCCTATACATGTATAGTAATGATTATTTGCATGAACGAGACGTCAAAAAGATATAAATTTGGGGGAAAGGGTGGAATTGATTTATAATTACCTAACAAATAATGACAAAACTAAATAAAGTGCGCATGTGACTGAAAAAAAATAAACTATGGAAACAATTTATTAATTTGAATTAAACGTATTAAAAATTGGAATTTTGATACAACATGTTTGTATTTATTGATTATATATTATACAAAACTATAAATCTGCAAAAAAAAAAAAAAATGTTTTTTTAAAACTGACTATGAGAGTTTAAAATATAAAATATTTAAGAAGGAATTACTATAAAATTGAATACCAATTTTTCGGATTGTATAAATCAATTGAACATAACACGCAATATTTGAAATCACTTTTCCACAGCAAGCAATATAGAAATATATTTATTCGCTTTACTAGAAAAACTACAGAAAAACGCATTCAATTTACAAAAAATGCCAATGTGCATTTACAGATTCAAACACAACCGCCTTAAAAAAAGAAAAACACCGTTGTTTTCTTCCCATCATGCAATTTATGTCAAGTATACGAAAACAACCCGAAAAAGGTATGAATGAAAATTTTGAACAAAAAATATACTTTCGAAATTCCTCATACAAGGAAAGAAAAGAAATTTACTTAAAGGAATAAATAATTCCTTTCCGAGAGAGAGAGTCGTTTCCCCCCTTTCATTAAATGCGACGACTAAGTTTTGTATAAACATAATTAAAGATGAGACATATGACTAATGTTTACGGAAATAAAACCACGCGTTACAAAAATTATCAATGACTGGAAACTTCAGGAATTGATCGAGAATGTTAAAAGAAGCTTCACCTTTAAACAACAGAGAATGAAGGAGAAAAAAATCAGTAGAAAAGGAAAAAAAACAGAAAAAAATACTTGATGAGTAAGAATACTTACTTCCCTTATAACCCGTTCGGAACAGGCATTCGTCTTGCTTCCGGCATGTTAGGAGATCATGATTAAACTGAATGGTGTCTTCCACCAGTGATAGTATGAAGATGACTCGTGCTGCCATCTATTGGTGGTAGGGATGGGAAATCATCTCTACGATTGCGAAACGCTGTGCGCGTAGCTTTATTTTAGATTAAAAGGGAGGGAGGAACGCAGAAACACACAGACACAAAGCCTTCAAATAAAAGGATACTTCTTGCAGCTGTAACCAGTATGTTTTCAAAGCACATTTAAATTTAATTAACTGAGTTGGATGACGTCGTTAAGCAGTGGCGTAACGGAGAATATTAGGGCCCCTTGCAAAGTCAGGTTTTGGCAAAGGATTGCAAAACCATAATATCAAGCTTTGGGCCCCATAGAATCCTGTTGTGTGTGTGTGAGGGGGGGGGGTGGCACATTACGCCACTGTCGTTAAGCAAAATCTTAATCTTAATTTTTGTCACTACACAATCAAAAATCTCTGTTAAGCCAAAAGTAAAAATGATTATTTTAAATAAAAATTTCTCAATATATATATTTTTCTTTAATTTTATTTTGTAAAATGAGCTATAATAGTGATGATGAGTGCAATCAATAATGATGAATAAAAGATACGAGAATTAAATATTTTTGTTTTACCTTTTCTGGTTTTATTAATCAAACATTTACTTTTACTGAAGGAATCTATGTAATTATGAATGGTATTATTCAACAAGAATTGCATTGTAATTTAAGATTTAATTTATCTTGTTGTTTATATTTCGATATTAACATCTACTTTTTTAGCAATACAAGAAAATTTTTAACTATAAGAATTAGAGGCCAAGCTTTTAAACTATGGACACATAAAAATTTGAAAACAAAAAGCTTAGTTTTTTTACTTTTAAAAGTACTTTATTATGTTTTAACACTTGAAAAGTTGCAAACTGTTTGAAATGTTATTATGTTTTAACAATTTGCCTGGCTATTATAAAAAGGATGAAACATTCATTGGTGTAACGGTAGCTCAACTAAGGTATATACCGTATTTACTCGAATCTAAGCCGCAATTTTTTTCCAGTGTTAATGCTACTGAAATTCAGGTGCGGCTTAGAATAGAAAGAAAGAAAAATGTTGTATGGGGCAATTAGAACAATTACAGGTTCATGCATGTATTTAAAAGTTTGTAATACTGGTAAAATAACTAATTATTCACTTCTTATTAGTTCTAATTTTAAATTTATTTTAACTTCGTAAAATTAGATATCGATAAACCATTTTACACTATTTTTCATTTCCCACAAAAACGTTGAGAATTTGGGGTGCGGCTTAGAATCGAGGGTGGCTCAAATTCAAATAAATACGCGGTACATAAAAAAAATATCTGATAGAAAAATTCCTGTCAGTTTGACCATCTAATAAAACTTGCAAATTGCTTAAAGGAAAAAATATTTACTGGAAATTTATTAACAGTAGCATTTTTTAAAAAAGAAAAACGCAAAACGAATAGTGCATGATATATAAGGCATTTATTCCTTTTTTTATCATCAAAAGAAAAACATTTCATATATCCGTACGAACTTTCTAAATCTGTTACCAAGTTTTTTCTAGGGTATTCGGATTAAGTAAACGTAATCTATATACTATGTAACAGTTAGGAGAAAGTAAGAAAAAATCGTTATAATCTGTAACATCTGTTGCAGTATTTTGGATGTCACAAAAACGACCGGATTGAGTGTATTTTGAACGGAAAGCAAAATAGAGAGGGAGAGAGATTAGCAAGAAAAGCAAAAGATTATTTTTTTAACCTATGCTGGACAGCGAAATAATAATGTATAAGTTCTCTTGAACTGATAGAGGAAATACAATGTAACAATTTTAGGGAAAAATTACAATGTAATTCATACATTTGTTTACGATACTATTTTTCCAAAATATTCAATAAATAAATAATTTTTTTTTAGAATGCAATGTGAAAACTCATTAGTAGTATAGTAGAAGACGAACACTGAACACATTTTATTGTAGAAAAAAATTGATCAATTCGGATAAAAATGAATAGAATAATAAAATATGCTGTTCTTTTTATTGGTGACGAAGTCAGAATATAATATTATAATGTTGGAACACTTTTCTCTAACAGAAGAAACGTCTGATTTGTGGTTCTTTCTCTAACATTGCGCAAAGTCAGCCTTAGTAGTAAAAAAATATCAAAAGAAATTTTTTCAAGTCAAACTCTTTCTCATAACTTCAATCTGTTTAACGAACTTAAATCTAAGCTGAGGAATTGGCGATGACATTCACGTGATGTCGCCAAACTAAAAAAAACGACAATAATAATACGCGAAACAACACGGAAGTGAAAGCAAATCGCTTTTATCTCAAATTTTAAGAGAAGAATAAATATTTTGGTAACGTTACGTTGTATGTTCTTTGTTGGCGAATTGTTTGTCGAGTTTCGATTCTCTATTTAATGAACAGCCAAGGAAAAACAGCGTAAAATAAAAAATAAATAAAAATTGAGGGAAAGACAATACGTAACAGGAAATGCATAAATATGAACATCGAACATTATAATGCAGAAATCCATTATTAAAGGATTTTAAATCTCTCAAATGTTTTTAGAGACGGGATTTTAAAGTTACGCCAAAAAATGAAAGGAGGTTCACGAGCTGTTATGAATATAATCAAGAATAAAACACACTCACACAAAAAAAAAGAAAAAGAAAAAAGAAGAGCTACATATTTAGTGTATTGTGAAAAATGTACATTTTAAATAAGAATACATTAAGTTTTCGATTGCAATCAATGAATATACTGAAGCAAAAATAATTATTACCGTAAAATCTGACGAATAACGCGCACTTTCAACACAAAAAATAAGATCAAAATTTATGGGTGCGTGTTATATAGGGGGTATAAAAATGACAGCTTCAAAAAAAAAAAAAAAAAAGATGAGAGTTAAAAAAAAATTAGACTTTTACATATATCGAAATACTGTTTATTTTAAAGCTATGAATTATTTTATGAACTTAAAGAGTTGCAATTCTAGAAGTTTACTATTTTTCTAAAAGCCTGGAATAAACCTCTAATAAATGACTTCAAAACATAATAGCATTGTATACGCACATTTCAGGTTCCTTTGTAAAAAAGGGGATGCGCGTTATACGGTGAATACACCTAAAAATTAAAAAATACAGCTTGAAAGTATGGGTGCGCGTTATACGCCGTATTTTACGATAATAAACAAAATTTCCACAACAAAAATTTGTCCACAGAGGAAATTGATGTTTATAATATTTACGTTTTTATTTGTTATTTTTGTGAAGAAAATGAAAAATTTGTAATCACTCAAATTGCAATCTGAGATATTATGGCAGCCCAGTGCCAGGCTTTGATTTTATTGAGTAATGAGACGTTAAATATGTCAAGGCTCCCAGTGGCGTGTTGTAGAAATTTGGAGAGTGGAGGGCCAGTTAGGCACTCTTCAAATAGGATACATATACACCCTGTTAATAAAATAACTAAGAATATCTTAAGTTAATTGTATGACCGCATGAACACACGAATAAGTATTTTAGTGACTTTTTTTGTAAAATTCTAAAGTACGAATACAAAGCTCAATAGGAGAGATGTGTATTAAGATGAATATTTCGCTAATTTCGGTGCTTAATAATTTCGATAAAACTCTTCGGAAATTTTTCTTTCCTTTTATAAATAAAAATAAGAACATACAAAGAAAACAAGGGGTAGAAATTTATCAGAAACTGGAGAGATTTTCATAAGACTTGTTTCAAATGAAAAAGAAGTGAGAGAAAAAGAACAGAAAAAAAAGGAAAAGAAACAATGCTATTTTCTTACCGTAAAAAAAATTAATCGAACATGTATTTTTTCAATAAAAATGATGATATTAAGTGATTGAAAAAGCTAAAACTCAGCAATATTTATTTTCTTAAATTGTTTTAACTATTCTGATAATTTGTGTTGGATTAGCATAATGAAGAATAAATAACTTATACAAGAATTATTTTCTTATCTTTAAATAAGCAAATCAGTAAAATTAATGATTATAAATCCAGAAAAATGCACATTATAAGGAAGGTGTAATCAATTAAAAAAATTCAGTGATTATTCACACTAATCTACTATTAGGAAAAAGAAACGAGTTATTCTTCTGCGAACCTTCAAACGAATCCATTGCAAATCAATATATAATAACAGATTACTAAAGCACTAACATTTTTTTTTTTTTTTTTTTTTTTGAATTTTCGATTTCTAAAAGTGACTTTTACGCTACTGGGAATTTCAACACAATAAAACTTCCTGGAAACATTTGCACTGAATTCCATGAAAATTATAATTTAAATTGAATTACAGTGCTTTAAAAAAAAAGGTTTCTAATCTTTACAACATATATCGGTGTCTATCTAAAAGTTTTATAGAACTTGTAAAGGTAATTTATTATTTCATCTACATCATTTCTTGAAAGTATTATGAAGTGGAGATTTTATTTCAATATTGTCGAAATATTTAAAAGATCCGCAATGCAAACATGATGCAATTATTTCTGTACACTACTTTTCATTAACTTAGTTAAGGAATCCGACTACGTTCGGAACCATGATTT
>BMAV01005934.1:1354231-1386686 GCA_019973955.1 Trichonephila inaurata madagascariensis
GGTAGTGGAAACGTATGTAAAGTTTCAAGCTTGAATTTGAGATTCTGAAAAGAAATATAAACACCTGTTAGACATAAATATATTAAGTGTAGTATATATTTGAATTTAACTCATTTAGTAGCATTTCCAAGTTTTTTTCTTTTTCACATACAGCGTAACAAGACAGACAAAAAATATATACTTTGCTAACATAAAAATTCTTATAACTAAGCTGGAGGCATAAACATTCGTGTAATTAAGCGTTCATATATAAAACAAGTAAATATTCCAGAAAGACCAACGAAAGAGTCCATTTGAAGTTAGAGAGATTTGCATTATAATTCAGTATTACAATTAGTAAACAGTATTTATTATGTACAAACAAAATAATTAAAATATCCAATGTTTTATTTTATACATATCACGAAATGAAACAGAAGTTTGCATTTTGGATTTTTACTTAAGAGTTCTATCCTCCAAAAGTATTGAAAAATTTAAGAAAAATCATCATAAGAAATCGATTCAATTCAAGTCAGCAACTTTTCTTCGAATTTATTTTTTATGCATCTTTCCATACATTATGGAAGAAAGACATTCGTTCCACCCACTTCATATCCTCATCAATAAAAAAAATCTGTCAAGTATAGATTGAATGGGGAATATTCTCAGATAATCTCTACTCAAGAATTTTTACTCAAAACTACATTTTGTTTTCACATAGTAACTCTTGTAATTCATAATATAAATTACCCAATTCTTCAAATATTCCTGAACTTCGCTTTTAAACAAATGTTACTTAATGCGATTTCAATTCCTCAGATAATTTGAAAAAAACATTCTTATTTTTCTAAGAAAGCAAGATAATATTTATGGGAAAATGTGTGCACTATTAATGATAAGTATAACTTGGGTGTCTCTCCTAATCTTCATCGATTGATAAATATGGATAAATATCATCGCGTCGCATGTAACTATTTGACTGATGATATTCATAGATAATATAAACTTAGTTTAATCATAAGGGCTCAGTTTATTTTTATAACTTTTAAACAGAATAATTATTTATCAAGGAATTAAAAATAAGTCGCACAAAAATAACTGAACATATGTATGTAATTTGAAGGTAAATTATTGGGAGAAGTATTAACTTCAGTTTTTTATATATATGCCTTGAAGAAATCAGCATACTCGTAAACTTAACTGAAATTTTAATTTTTAAAAAATATTAAAATCAAAATTTTATAATAATTTTGATATTGTGAGTGTAAATAACCGCAAAATACATCGTAAGATAATAAAGAAAATTATCTAATATATATTACAATAAAAAATCTAGGAGTAATATTAGAATTGATGGGAATGAGATAACACGTCAGTTCTCCAGCAAATTTTAATATTGCTGTCCGGCAATTTTGCAATGTAAGGCAACAATTAATATAATTCTTAGTTTTTTACAATGAGAATTATATTTTTCACATTACCTTACATTAAAAATTCCTAATAAATATAATTCTATAGAAAATGATTGTGCTTAGAAACTAAGGATGTTCATTGGAAAAATAGTTTAATCTGATGATGGATTTGAACCATATATAAATTTAAAAGGAATTGTAAAATTCAATTAATATATTATTTATGGTTTAAAAATAAAATGGTTTAAAAATAAAATAAACACAAAATTTATTTATTGAGATTAGATATCGAGTACAACAAAATCGCACACACACACATAATAGAAGAATACCAAAGATTAGTGTATTATATTCTCTTCAAAGAAAAGAATAAAGAAAATCATATACCGAAAATAAATAATTCTGGAATATATGATGTGATGAGTATAATTCTTGAAAGTTATCAGTAACCTCTGTGTTATTTTCTGAGTTCTTTTAAAGGACTTTTCTGCTTCTTTTTGAGTTAAAAGTTTTCAGGAGAAATTATTTAATTATTAACAAGTTGATCAGTAAATCCACAAATTATAGTCTTGGAGAATAATTTTTTTAAAGAAGTTTTGTCAGTATATCGAAATACTTTAAATTTTCAGCAGCTTAAGTATTTAGTTAAATAAACAACTTATCCTTTTGTATTCTATTAAAGGTTTAAATGATTACTCATATTATTTAATAAATATGTAATTATCATGTATATTTTTCAATCGTCCAAGTAATTGCTATATTTATTCCTATCAAAAGTTAAGTATTTTTTAAGTCGGTTCTTCCAAAATATTAATTATAGAAGCACTTTTCCTGGCTTGCTCGATAAACGAGCATGTATATAGCACAAATAGCAAGAATACATTTATTTCACATTAAATGGCCTATAAAATTTCTCAATTTAAGGTATCCGACTACGTTCGGAACCGTGATTTTGCAAAAGCGTGTAAATGGATAATATTTATGATTTTTAGTGTCACTTAGATTAGAATACATGTATAAAATTGTTTTAAGGACATAATGACAAAAAAAAATTATTTAAATACAATATTTTGGCAAAAAATTAACTTAAAATAACCTTTTTTCCAAATGTTCTTTTGTAAAAAATGCTTCTATTGTATTAATATTTTGCCTGTATTCAGCTCAGACCTCTGTACAGAGGCTCAACTAGAATTTTTGAAATGCATAACTTGGAAGTCGGTTTATCCATGTTTTACGAAAACAGAAGGGAGAAATTTTAAGAAAATACGCCGATAATTATTTCAAATGGTAGTAACTCTGAAAATAATTTTAATTTTTCAAAAATCATAGTTGAGCCACTGTACAGAGGTCTGCGCTATATACAGGCAAAATATTAATACAATAGACGCATTTTTTACAAAAGGAGAACATTTGGAAAAAAGGTTATTCTAAGTTAATTTTTTGCCAAAATATTGCATTTAAATAATTTTTTTGGTCATAATGTCCTTAAAACAATTTTATACATGCATTCTAATCTAAGTGACACTAAATATCATGAAAATTATACATTTATGCACTTTTTTAAAATCGTGGTTCCGAACGTAGTCGGATACCTTAACTTGAAATCTAAACTGAGATTATTGTAATTTTTTTAATAAGGGCGTTGAAAAGCATGAAAAAAGTGCAATTTAATTTAAGACATCTTACATTGAAGAATAATTGCTATCAAAAATGCTCAAAAACGTTTAGGTACACTTGTACTGTATGTTGTTTCCCTACTTATTACACTTGTAATTTTTTTCTATTAAGCTTACAATTTTTCTTGTCCACTAAGCCCGTAATTTTTTTTTGTTTACTATGCTTGCGAGAACTTTTTTGCTTTGCTCAATTTAGTTAAATTCAACTTAGTATCTTAATTGTGCAATGGTCAATTGACGATGAACCTCCCAAAATCTGAAAAAGATATTATAAAATGAAGGCAACACCTTAACTCTTCAACAACACTTCAGATACAAATTTAGGTTATTGCTTGATTTAAACAGCAACAACACTTATCGTTTCATGTGTTGATTTTAATGCAATCAAATAGCAAATTATAAACTTAAAAAGGCTGTTAACTTATTTATTATAAACTTACAAGAGCTGTAAGCCATACTACTAATAAACGTAAGATAAAAACTTTCAGACTATTAGCTTGCTAATTATAACCTTAAATTCCATTGATTAGGTTGTAAAGTTTTGAAATCTTTTGATTAATGCTGAAAATAGAGCTATAGAGTGATTTTAAATTGATTTCAAATATTACATGAATATGAAATATTGCATATTAAGTACGTTATTTATTTTCTTGAATGTCTTGCATTCTGGGATGTAGAAATAATTTTGCACGATACTTCCTCTACATGTAGATTAATTAAGAACGAAAATTTAATCTCTGTTTATGAAAAACACAAAAGGTTTTTAACATATCGTAATTCTGTATGAGGATATTCTTACCTAATGTTGAACCATTACATAAATCATTAATTTCAATAGCCTCGAAAGATTTCTGTAATTCACTGCAGATTCTGTCATCCTGCTTTAATATTCGGGGAAACAATGGGCATTTCAATCAATTTTAACTCAAAACATTGCATTGTAATTGTTCATTTTTTTTTTTTTTATAAAAATTTAACAAACTCGTAAAATTCGATTGTAACATTCAAGTGTGCGAACAAAATCTAAAATAAATGATTGAATGATCTTTCATCCGAAATAATTTATGATGAAATATTAAGCAATTTTATTTTAATTTAACGGCGTATTCAGAATTTTTTTTTATTTTTAAACAAACGAAAATTGATTATTAATTTAATGGTGAAGTAATTAAACATAATTAAAAAAATATTCGAAATAATAAAATTTTTTGTTAAAAAAGGGCATATTATTGGTGGCCGTATTATTGGTATTATTAATTACATATTATTGACTGAGATTAGCTTCAAATAAATATGAGCGTATTTAACCTTTTTATCAAATATTAAACAATCAAGTACTGGTTTCCAACACATATGTCTACATATTGATTGATTGTTTATTAATGTCACTTTTTTTCGGTATTGATATATCCGGTGTGCAGAGGGGCTAAAACACATCCAATGTGTCGGCGTGGGTAGAGCACAATATTCAATAAACGTCAACATACATAGTTAACTCACATAGACTTGGTGTAGAAATTTGGAGATGGGGTTTCAGCACAAGTGTCCTCCTCGTCACTTGACTGAGGCTCTAAATTACAATCATCGGTACAGTGATTTATTTATATAAAATAGAAGGAAAATAAAAATAAAAATAAAAATATGAACTGGAAGTGGTGGAGTCTATTGGAAGGCTTTTGGAGACGGATCTCCCTTCCACATCACACCAACGTGAGGATTTTGAGCCTCAACAGATTTAATGTGAATCAGCACTTCTTCACGGAGGGTCTTCAGTGGCGCAAGGATTTGAACCCACGACTCTACAACGCTGTGGTTATATATTTTGTAATATTATTGTTTATCTTACAAGTCTGCAACATTATCTTTGGATCAAGGTGACGGAACTTGTAATTTTGAACCATGATTAAGTCACGAGGACGACACCTGAAGTAGCACCCCATTCTCCAAATTTTGCACACCACGCCAACGTGAGGACTTTGAACCACGAAAGATTTAAAAAACAATTTTTCTACACGATGGTTCTTTCGTGGCACCAGGACTCGAATTCATGACACGAAATATTTTTATCCAATTAAGACAGAATGGCAGAAATGCATCTTAGACAGGACATCTTTCATCCCCTTTTCTCCTTAATATAAAACATGAAAAATTTCTATATATATGTTAATATATTTTAAAATAAAATTAAAAACTAGTCGGTATAAGTTGTGTAAAATACGTTTTATTATACTTAAATCTTCAATAATGGATTACATGTATTACGCAGAATTTTTTTAGTATTCATTAAAACTAATCATACCCCAATCTAGCAATTTAACATATTATAATCTATTTTTCCCCACAAATGCTTCTCATGAATTAAAGAAATCAATTGATTTAATTTCTCATAGTACAATTTTTCGTTTTATAGTTAAACTAGCTGTTATCTGCTTGCTCTTCTGGTTTTTTTACGACACATTGTAAGATTAAACCTTATTCTATAAGGTTATTGTTATCTAAGTCCTAGTATTAAGCTTTAGATTGTTTTTTAAATATATTCTTACAGCTTTCTCTTCTTTATTTAAAAAGGACCGAACTTGAATCTCTAAAATAGAAATATATTAGTCAATTACATTTCTGTAGTCGATTTCTCAAACCCCTGGATTAACAATGGATCTCATTTGCAAAAAAAATCGAGCTTGTAGGTCTAATTGTTCAAAAACGGTATCTTTTTTTGTTTGTAACGCTCCCACAGCCCCCTTGGGAGTCGATTCTCACAAAACCCGTTCTTAGCGAATCTCACCCAATAAAAGAAACATGTTTGCCATATTTCAAGTCTGTGGGTGTAGTATTAAAAAATTTAAGACGAAAGTTATAGAATTTTTGTCTATAACGCCTCCACAATCCCCTTTTTCGAATAGGTTTTTGGAAAATACGTTCTTAGTGGATTTCTACGCAACAAAAAAGGAACATACTTGTCAAATTTCATGCTTGTAAGTCTGATAGTTCCAGAAATCTCGTGATGAATGAGTGAGTGAGTGCGAGAAGCTTTTCTCTTATATATAGTATATAGATAAAGATCATTGTCGATGGACGTCGCGATTCTATTGGAGAGTCACAAGGACTGAATTCGAACTGGTACTTAATAATTCATTCCCTCGAATACACAATTCCATTACTAGACTATCACACCATCGATTGCTACAGTATCAAGCTCCTTGTTAATGTTAAAAAATAATTTCCGGTTAGTTTTCCTTCGTATTATTTAGATACTTGAAAATATTAGTGTTACGTATTTGTAAAACGTGTCATCATCATCATATCTGGCAAGACAGCCCCCCGTAGGCCAGTGCCTTCCTTTGAAGATTCCTCCATAGTTTCCTCTTGCCTGCCTTCGTTCTTCAAGTTTTTTCTCGGTTATATACCCAACTAAAATAAAGCTAAGGTATCCGACTACGTTCAAAACCCCGATTTTGCAAAAGCGTACAAACAAATAATTTTTTAACATTTAGTGTTACTTAGATTATAGAATAAAGGTATAAAACTGTTTTAAGAAAATTATAACGTTAAAATATTATTTAAATGTAATATTTTGACAAAACATGAACTTAGAATGACCCATTTTCAAAAAACATTCTTCTTTTATGAAAAATGCTTCTATAGTAATAATATTTTGCTTATATATAGCTAAGACTTTTCCAGAGAGCCTGAACTAGGAGTTTTGAAAAATTCACATTATTTTCAGAGTTACTACCAATTGAAATAATTATCGGTGCTTTTTTGTTAAAATTTATCATGTATTAAAATACGGATAAATCTACTTCTAAGCTATATATTTCAAAAATCCTAGTTCAGGCACTGTATAGAGGTCTGAGATATATATAAGCAAAATATTATTATTATAGAAACATTTTTCATAAATGGATAATGTTTTGAAAATATGAAATTCTACGTTCATTTTTTTGCCAAAATATTGCATATTTAAAGGATTTTTTTTATTATAATAATATTCTTAAAATATTTTATACGTGTATTTTAATCTAAGTGACCCTAAATATTTTTTTAAAAAATTCCTTTGCCCGCTTTTACAAAATCACGGTTCGGAACGTAGTCGGATACCTTAAGTATAAACAAATTAGTTCGCGTTTTTATTAGGTAAGGATATAGTTTCATTTCTCAAATCAGTTCTACTGTTGAATAAAAACCAATGTTGCGAAGAGAAGACAATTACTAAATACAAGTAAAATTAAAAAATTATAATTTACTAAAATATACAAGTTAAAGGCTGGTATGACCTAAGTTGTTGATAGAAAAATGTTACAAACCATTAAATATCGCGAATGTGCCAAAGTGTTTAATTTAATCAAGATTAAAAGGATGGGATCTCCACGCGTCATTACCATGGTCACCAAGAGTTGTTGAGCGTCATTACAACAATTTAAGACCTACTACTCTTGTTTTCTTCGGGTAAAAAAACCTTGGTCTTCCACGCTCCCTAATCTCAGTGACTTTGAACTGCAATATCTTTTGATAACATTTTCATCTGGCATTAGAATTATATGGCCATCCAATTCATTCTATTTATTTTTATATATTTAACGATGTTAGGTTGCTTATAAATTCTATATAATTCAAAATTGTATCTTCTTCTCCAGCTATTGTTTTTGTTTACACCTCCAAGTGCAGTAGAATCTGTTTTTGTGCGGTCTTTTTTTATGTGATTTTATTTTTGTGCGAATTTTTATGTGCGATCTTTTTTTTATGCGGTGTATGAATTTCATTGGCTTTGGCGTCACTGTAATGTTTTCTATCAATTTACCAGTGGTGTAACGGAGAATGTTAGGACCCCCCTCCCCTGAAAGTCAGGTTTTGCCTTTAATATTTTATAAATTGGGTAAATACGTATTCAGCGTAAGTCAGGCCTTGGGCCCCTAGTGTCCTGCCCTGCCCCCCTTCCGTGATACGGGGGTGTACGTTACGCCACTGAAATGTAGACACTTCAAGACGCTCTGTTCATTTGTTATAAACAGTCTCCCGACAATGCGCATTCAGATGCTTTCTCTCAACGCTCCAGCAGCCCGCGCTTGATTGAAGACGAAACTTTCAATGACAGTGACATTATCAATAATTTGATAAATTATGAAGACGAACAAGAAGCCAGATTACTTGAGAGCGCATAAAAATATGCAGGGATCCAGCTTTCCAACAAATTGGAAAAGCATTTTCTTAAAATAGATACCAATTAAGAAAGGAGTATAAAATTCCCAAAAGGGGTTTCAATCATGTATATCTGATTATCGTGACATTTACAAGCAACTGTGACCACCGGACCTTCGTCACAAAAACTTATCTCTTACTTTATGTTGCCAAAAAATAAGTCATTTGAAATTGTACCTTCAAGTGACGAAAGCGATTTTGAACTTATTCATTACAGGGCTTTGGATTTCGATGAGTAACAATGAATTATGTATGTGCATTTTTAAAACTTATCCGTGTATACAATGAGAAACTATATGTTTTTAAAATATTTCCATGAGTAATATTTAATTATTTATTTTGTTATGGAAGTACTCTTACATAAATTTCGTAAATAATTGGCATACTTTATAAATGCGACTTTTTTTATGCGGTCCCTATCCACCACATAAAAAAAAAATTTGTAGTATTTCAACAAATTAGTTTGTTTTATGTAAGAATTTATGAAATTTTTGAATATTTTTTTTGTGCGTTTATTTTGATGCGGTCCCTATCTATCACACAAAAACAGGTTCAACTGTATACTTCGAAGTATTTTTCTCTCAAAAGATGCTAGTCGATTTTCTTCCAGTTTTGTTTTTGTCCAAGTCTCAGATGCATATGTCAAAACTGGTCTAATAAGAGTTTTGTAAATTAAATTTTTTTTTGTTTCTTGAAAGAAATTTAGATTTAGAGAACCTCCTCAGTCCATAAAAAGCCTTATTTGCCAGGTATAATCGATTCTGGATTTCATGAGATATTCTGTTATCAGAGGTAATAATTGATCCTAAGAAGGTAAAATTTTTAACTGTTTCAAATTTATATGAATCAAGTTCAAGATAAGGATTTTGGATTCTGTTTTTTAAAAATAGCATATATTTAGTCTTTTTCATATTGTAAAACGTGTAGTTTCCGCAATAAATGAATATAAAAAGAGTGAAAAAAAGGAAACAAAATCCAAATGATTAAAAAATAATTATGGGTAAAACTCCACTAATAAAACACACATTTGTACAAACATCAAAAATACGAGGTCTGTCACCGATAGCTCTCGTGTAGATTAAAAGCGCGAAGTAAATAACCAATCACTCATTGTACTAAAAACCTCACACACTTCGTTGAGCTTGCATGGCTTCTAGAAAAGAGAATTCAATTTTAGGATACTTTAGAAATGCTGGACCAGTTACGTGGACTCAAGTGCTTGTTTAGTAAGAAACAAGCACAAATTGAAAGGAAGGCTGCCTTATACACCATTTTGAAGAAACCCTACAAAAGTAACGTGAATTGAGAAGACTCAGTGTATACTCTTGGTTATTTGTCCGGAAATTAAAAGAGTGGGTGAACATTTTGAAATAACTTCCTTAAAAGGTTTCTATGTAAAAAATAATTAATAACTTCCTGTTTCTTAAAATTTTTTATTCCTCCAAAACAAATATTAAAAAATAATTTTGAAAGCATATAAGACCTTAAGATACTCGAAAAAAAGACTCAGTTCTGAGTTTTTGTATTTTAATTTAATTGCTTTAAAATTTCTTATCTTTTTAGTTAGATTTTCATTAAGATTTGCAAAGCAGAAAATATCTCTTTATAACAGTGATTCACAAACTGTGGGGCATCCCCCTTGTGGGGAGCGTGATAACCCTAAGGGGAGGAGCATTTCAAAAAGTCGAAAATAAAAGATAATTTAAAAAAAAATTACTGAAAGGAAGCACAAAACAAAATATATATACACTCTGATATACAAGGTAAACAAAAAAGTTCTTGCCATTTTTAATGACCCCAAGGAAAATGACATACAAACAGAGTAGCCTATTGTTAGTCCTCGAAGTAATCACCATCGGCATCCAGCACTTTCTGCCAACGTGTCTGCAGTTGTTCAATCCCCTTGTGGTAAAACTCGGGGGTGTGGGACGCAAAGAAGTCCGTGAGAGCTTGGCGCACGTCTGCTTCATTGGTGAAGGATTTACCACGAAAATGATTGTCCAGGGAATGGAAGAGGTGGTAATCTGATGGTGCAAGGTCAGGTAAGTAAGGAGGATGGCACAAAGTCTCCCAAGCAAGTCACTGTATCGTATTCCTGGCCACCCACCCGACATGCGGCCTCGCGTTATCATTCAATAACAGTACACCCTTTTGATTAACCAGTGCTGGCTCCTTCTGATGCAGTGTCTGTTGTACACTTTCGAATTGTTGCGAATACAGGTCCGCAGTGACCGTTTGGCCCGTTGGTAGCAACTCATAGTGAACCACTTGACGACAAGTCCACCAGACACAAAGCATAATCTTGCGTGGTGGTCTTGCGCTGTGTGGGACAGTATCCTAGGGTGACAATCAATGTTTGGAACGCTTGGGTGTGTCATACAGGACCCACTTCTCGTCACTGGTCAGCACCCGATTGAATATAAATGCGCTACGGTGGCGAGAAAGCAACGATAAACTGGCTGCCCCTCGTTGTTGCTTATGGACTTCCAACAGAGTGTGAGGAACCCACTTGCTCAGCCTGCACGTCTTACCTAAGCGGTGCAGATGACGTCTAACCGTTTCACTAGAAGTGTTGAATTGCTTGGCAAGTTCACCACCCGTTTGGCAACTATCCTACTCAATGGCAGCCTGCAGGGCTTCGTCATTCAAGGCCTGTGGTCGTCCTGTTCGAGCTTTATCACAGAGGGACAAATCTCCCGACCTGAATTTTTGAAATCAATGCCTTGCCGTACGTTCATTGACAGCACTATCCCCAAACGCTGACATATTCGGCGACTTGATGCAGCGGCATAAACCCACTTTGAAGCCGTTAAGTAAACAACCCCGAACGAGCTCATTCGATACGTCCATTTCGTTTCGCTACTGTGCGAGTTCCGATTGATGAATGTGAGCAGTGGACCTGCGTTTATAACAATTGAATTCCTACTCTAGACTATGACGGTTTCTCAATCACGTCACACACGAATTTGCATACTTATTCTCACTTCCTTCAATGGAAACGCGCAAATGGCAAGAACTTTTTTGTTTACCTTGTAATAAAAAATAAAATAAAATTTACACTGATATAACATACTCATAAATGTAGAAAGAAAAAGTAACAATACTTATCATATTACTTAAAATTAACTTTCTTAAAATATCTATTACTTAAAAGTAACATATACAAAATTTAATTCTTGTTTTGATAATTTGTGCGATTTATAATTAAGATTGTATTATGCCTTTAGAATTAAAGTACATTATTATTGCATTCAATACATTGTTATTGTATGGGAGGGGGGGGGGCCCATTAAAATTATATGATTGAAAATTGGGTCGTAAATATTGAAAGTTTGAAAAACACTGCTTTATAACCTTTTGATATTACTTAATCTCTAAAAACCTCTTCTAACGTAGATTTTTTGGTGTCCATAACAATTTTATAAAAGAAATTCACACACAACACATACTATTCTATTAAAAATTTTCCATCCTGTTTAATTTATCTAAAATCCCATTAATGAAAATATTTTCTATATATAACTTATATATATATTTAAATACTTAAATAAGTTCATTACTCCCAATAATTTTTTCTTTCTTAAACATCCTATATCATTAAAAAAAGAACACTGTAAAAATGTTTCGAAAGAGGTAAAAAATTAGCCAGGAAATTGCACTAAAAAATTAGTGCTTTTTTAAAAGATAATGCTGTTCTTAAAATACTAATTATATTTTATTACAAGGTTGTAACATCGTGTTCAGTAATTTTGCTCGGTATTTGACGAAATAGAAGTTTTTAAGTTGCGAATTTAAAAAGAGCTATACAGATAAAAAAAAAAAGGTTAAATGACCCTTTTTTATATAAAAGTAATCGAAAAAGAATCAACGAACAGAAAAGTTCTTTTTCTAAATATAAAAAATGAAAACAAATGCAAAAGTAATTTTTTACGTAAATGAAGATAATTGTGACACAAGACTCTTATTGTGTTCACGAACTGAGTAAGCGTTTAAAACAACATTGTTGCTTAAAAGTTTGACGACCAAATGTTATTTGACAACATTACGATTGTTTTACGAAGCAGAAGAGAACTCTTTTCAAAGAAAGAAGGCCAATGTGCTTCGTTAATAAAAATGGGATGGTCCTGAGCAGAGTTAACGACTTGGAAAATTGTGAAAATTGCAGCGTTCTGGATTTGAATACTTTTTTCTTTTCATAGAAACATTTTGGTATGTTTTATATATTTAAGACTTTTTTATTTTATTTTTAATGACTCTGTAATACAAGGAGGGGTTGTTCTGTTTTCAAGAGAATCCAATAAGCAGTAAAGTAGCTGAAGATTCTCGGTCAATTTCTTTTTCACGACTTGAAAATCAAACCATTGCATTTTTGTTCTTTATTTCAGTTTATGATACCTGTTTTCGTATTATAGAGTATTGCTATTATATTTTTATTTAAAAGTGACTAATATTTCAATCCCTTTGCTTGAATGTTTTTAACGAAATGCGGTTTTCTGAATAAGTTTTACAATTTAAAGTTCCTTTTTTCTTTTCATATTTTTTTCTTTAAATTTTAGCATAAATAATTGAACGGCATTTCTTCATTTAATAGTCTGTTTTCATCACTGTCCGACTGAGTTTGGATTAAATGTCATATTGCTCTTTTTACCTTTATTTATAAAATAGATTTATTACTTTATCTCCTTCTCTTAATTTGAAGATTAAATATTATATGTATCTCCTGAAGCCATTTTTTAAGATCTAATTATATGATATTATTTCGTACTTTCTCTTATTTCGAATCAACAATTAATTTCAAACTGGGAATAACACCATCATACATTACTATATATTATGTGAGTATGATTTTATTTTGTTAGTTTATTTTACTTCCTTATAGGGGCCTACGTTTATAATTTCCGAAGTTGTTTATACAAATATGGAAAGAGCTGAAGTGAAATTAATGTTTTCAATTGCTCTACTACCTGAATTGAAATATCATTAATCGTCATTGTAGTTGTTACATGAATTTAACCCAAAATGCAATTATTTTAGATAAAAAATTATTCCTAACTTCACGAACTATTTAGTCTCATCTTGTATATTTTCGGTTAAATCGTTGAATGATTCTGTTCATTTCAAGCTAAGGCCTTCATTTATTTCACCTGTTAAGAGGAGAGATTGGTTGATTGAATATTAACGTCGCACTGTTCAGCTACACGAGGGCTTTTGGCGACGGACCACGTAATTTTGAACCATGGTCAAGTGACGTGGACGACACCTGAGCTGGCACCCCCTCTCCTAACTACCACACCACACCAACGGGAGGACGTTTCAGCTCTCGACAGATTTAACGTGCATCGCTGTCCTACACGGCGGGTCTTTAGTGGTACCGGGCTCGAACTCGTGACAAGGCATGCCACGATCCGATACCTATACCTATACCTATACCACTCGGCTACCGCGGCCACATTAAGAGGAGAGAGAGAGAGTCTAGTAAATTTAGTTGTTTTGACATTTTTTTCCCTGCTTATATATACTCTTGGAGTTAAACGTTTTTACCAATCTTGAAATTACTCGTTATTCAAAAATATGTTTAGACTACATAATTTACGATAATATACGCAGATTTTCAATAATTAAGCCATCACGTTTCCTATATAACAAATGTATGTGCTAGGTAATGTATTTTATTTCGTAACTAATATGTAATTATTTTTCCATTGATACTCAAGAATATCATTTTAAAGAAAAGTTATATATCTTTATAACAATATCTAATCTCAATATCTATCTAACAATTTGTAAATTTTGCTATATTGTACTTTTGTTGCAAATTTAAATAAGTATAGATTAAAAAATGTATGATGACTCAGAGAATAAACCAAGGGACCACATAAAAGAGAGAAAAATAGAAAAAAAAAATTGTAAGGATATATATATATCTACATACATATAAACCCTTCCTCAAAAAAAAATAAAGAAAAATAAAGAAGAAGAAAGCCTAAGGAGGAAAAGGAAAAAAAGAAAATTATCTATAGAAACGAAATTGTGGTAAGAAAATAAGGAAATAATGTTTAGTGGAAATAAAAATAAAATAATAAAAAAAAAAAAAAACTTAAAGGAAAATTCTTTTTAAAACATGAAGAATTCATTATCACATATTAAAGGACGAAAATAATAACGAAAGATAAAATGAAGAAAAAAATGCCAATTTAGAAAAAACGGAAAAGATCTGTCATAAAAAATTTAAATGATGAGTAATTTACAAACATACAAACAAAATTCCCGAATGAAAATCAAACAAATAGTTAATGTTAATAATAACGTTAATAATAATGTTAAAATCTCAAAAAGTGGTAGAACAGGAGAAGAGTACGAATAAAGAAGGAGCCAGGAATTACAAACTCCCGAAAAAAAAATAATTAAGAAGAACGAGGAAAAATGCGAAAGCGTGTAAAAATATTTCCTCCTTTCACTAAGGAATAAAATTGAGGAAAATGAAAATGATGGATTAGTTAGTGAAAGAGCTGAAACAAAAATGGAAATAATAAAATAGTAAAAAGAGAGAAAGAAATCAGTTTGAATACGGAAAACGGTATGATAGGGAATTAGTAAAGATTTAAGTAAAAAGAAAGGTTTTAAGTAAAAAAAATGCTTATTGGAAAAAAGTTAAATGATAGGAAAATGATGACTTATAGTTACGATAAAATGGTAGAAATAAGAAAGAACCGGAAAAAAGTGGTTAGTGAAGTAGAGAGGAACCAGAAGTAGAAAAAAGAACCGGGATGAGAAATATCTTGAAAAATGAAATGCTTGGCATATTAATAATTAAATTAAAATATATAGCATACCCTCATTGATGTAAAATTTGGGGTTTTTTTTAACAGATTGATGGGGTATAAATAAAGCGAAAAAGTCAAACTTCAATTATAAAAAAATCTATTAAAATGCTTTAAAAATAGGTTGGTTTTTCGATGCTAATATATATGTGTATTTGGACATGGCATTATAGATTTTTATTTCTATATTTATATTATATATATATATATATTTTGCATAGGTTTATAACATCTTACGGTTAAGAGCTTAACAGTTCAATTTGTGTGATATATTTTTAAAAATTAAAACTATTTTCTAATTCTATGATCAATAATGTAATTTTTTTTATCTTAAATTACAAATCTCTTCCAAATTAAAACTTGGTGCTTAAAATTTCGAAATAAATGGTTTGGCAACACACATACATAACATATAAAATATGTTAAAAAGCGTTATTTAATCGTTATTCATTAAATGAGGCCAGTTTTTAGCAAACTAGTATTTCAAAATCCTAAAACCAATATTCAAGTATATTTTCAGAAAATTTATTTAAGCTAACAAATAAATATTATATAGAATTATTGTTCCACAATCTATATATATAAAATATCTAAATATATTATACAGATTTTAGATAAAATATCTAACTGAAAAATAACAGAGATTATGAAACTAAAAATATTTTCTTTTCAGACATCATTGATTAAGATCAAAGCAAGAAAATTAAATAAGTTCCGCCAACAAAAAAAATTCTAAAAAATATTGGGATAATCTAAGTAAGCATATAAGGTTGAAGAATATTTCATCATCGATAAACTCGAGAAAAGGAATCTAAAGAAAAAAAGTAACTGAAATAACTATATTAAATGAGCATACTTTTAGATATGCTTAAAATCTTCATGTCAAGAATTGAATTTGAAAATAAAATTCAGAACTATGCGAAGTTTTTCCTGTTCAGCAGCTATATACACTATATAACCTAAAAGTCAGCAAGCTAAGGATTTAACTGAATAGGATGAAATTGTGTAAGCGCATAGAATATACAAATGATTATCTTAGACCGCCAGTGAGTGACTAGCTGGAGCTACAGCGCTTTAAAGCAGAGAATCCAGATGGTATATAAAACAGAGGACATTCCAAAGCATAACTTCAATACGAATGCAGTTATGTCCATCTACATGAACTGCACTAATGCTTAGAGAGGGATTTGCGAAAAATATGAGTAGATTTCATCATTTGAGAGAGGACATGCAATCGGACTAAAGTATATTCATGATTAAATCACAGGGTTGCTCAACACTTGGGTCGGAGCGATTTCACCATAGATGATGGTGGCAGAAATGGATTGATCATGGCCATACAGAGTTTCAAGAAGGTAATGGTTGACCCAGAATGAAGACAGATGTGACACCAGTGGCTACAATGACCATCGGTAGGCGATTCAGCTAACGGGGACTGAGGTCACGCAAGTCTTCGCACTGTACATCTCCAGGCGCATTTATAGTGGTGCCCAGTGCATTCGTCCTGAAATCTCATAGACTGGAGTAGAATTGCTTTTAGAGACGAGTCTCACTTCCAATTGAGACCGATAACCAGCGATGACATATCTGGAGACGTGTAGGACAGCGGTAGGATATTTACCTGACTATCGCCTATTACATAGTCTCAGAACCAGGAGTGCCATTTTATTTCACAGCCGAACTCCTTTGATTATCATTGACACTCTTACAGCACAGTGATGCGTCGATGAGATTCTATCATACCCTCTTTCCGTAGTTTTCCTCTTCCTTTCACAGACCCCTGAGTTCATATTTCAACAAGATGATACCCGGAACGTTTTTCTACTGCTTGTCTATGTGTTTTTCTAACACTTCCTTGGACAACATTCTGATAAGAAATCATCTCCAACCGTCCCTGGATCACTCCGATCTAATTCACCAAAAGCAAAAAATGGCAAAAAATTCAGCAGAAGAACATTCCCCAACTCTAAGAATTAATATCCAACTGGAAAACAGATTGCACATCAAGGCTAGAGGAAGGGTGACGCATTACTTTTTTTCCCCTTTCTTGTAGCTGTTTTCCTGAATAAAATATTCGTTTTCTATTATACTTCTAGTATTTCATTCTCAATTTATACTCCTTACATTTACTAATTTTCATTCCGTTTGGGTTACTCCTTCTCGACGCTTCGATTTTTGTTATAGAGTGAGTATATATAAATATATTTCCTCAACAATTTAAATAGGAATTACGGAGACTCTCTACACTCAACCGAATTCCGTTATAATTTTGAACATTATTTTATTTCAAACGGGTTATGAAAATTGTACATAAGACACAAAAACTCAGTATATGTACATGTAATAGTTCAGTAATATGCAATTACATAATATTTACTCCAAAATACGTGCAATGAACCAAAGTAGTTGCATGAAACATTCGAAGAACGATGTACAATCGATTTTGTTAATTAATTGGGCCATATATATACATATTTATTCTAAAAATAGACATTACACGTGTTTTAATCTTACAGGAATTTTAAAGCATTATTTTAAAAAAGCTCTTACCATGGTGGATATATGATAACTTAATTCTTAGCGGGTGGTCATGCATTTCGCAAACCGAGAGAAAAATAGACAGAAATACTTAAATTTCCATTTTCATCAGATTCGAATGTAACAGACCCAGAGGTGTACAAACAGTTAGTTATCTCATCAGTAAATCGGCTTGAATATTGCTTACTTTATTTACCTCAATATAGAAAGGATTATCTGACATTATCTCAGAAATTAAATAGGAAAAAATGATAAGCTGCATTATTTAGAATTAAATATAATAAATAAATAATCTTCCAGATCAAAAGCTATTTCGGTAAAGAGCAGTAGAATTCTCCAACTATGTCCCATGTAGCGTTGCGAAATAGAATCATGACCATTTACTTATTAATCTTGATAATATCTCTATTTTCATCTGCTTTAAAAATATACAAGCTGTATAAATTAAAATTAAAGTAAAGAAATGTTTAATAAATTTTGAAAATATTTTTAAAAAATTTATACTCCTCTAATTGACTGGTTGTTGAAAGAGAATTAAATTCTCTTAACTATATCTTAAGTCTAGCTAGTTAATACAATACTGCAAAAATGCGATATTCTTTGCTATATTCGGCGGAATTGATAATAGTTAATGAAAGTTTGATAGTGATTTCTAAAAATAGTGCCTAGTTTCGAAACGCAACTTTTCAGAAGCCTTAGAAGCTCATGTTTCAACTATTTCGGAGAATACTTTTAGAGGCTAACGCACAACGATTGTAGACTTAAATTTTAAAAAGCTTTTAATTTCACTAATTGAAATTCCTGGTAAAATAATAAAAAAAACAACCACAAGCATATGATAATTAAAACGGTGAACTATATTTCAAATTATAATCCATAAAATGGAACAGAAAGAGAATTGTTTCCCACTAACTTTCGGACCGAAATTGCGAAATACTTTTCATTAAGTTCTTAACTTTCAGATACAATTCAGTTACATCTGAAATATGATAATTCAGTATATTGTAACTGAAAGTACTTTCAATATTAATTATTAAATTGAAAATATGAAATAAGTAAAAATCAAATCTAATTATTTTAAAAATTTTATTCTAAGCTGCTGCTGTTCTTTTTTCTAAGCTGCTGTAAAAACAAGTAACGTTTCGAAATCCTGTCATTAGACTTGTTTTTTGAATAATAAAAATCATTTCCACGAGGAACTAGATAACATTAATTAAAGTCAATTAATTATTTTGTATTCAAGTTTGACAAAGAAAGTAAAGTATTAAAATAAAACAGAGGCATAGTTAAATTTTTAAATAATGGAAATTCTCATAATTAACCCAATGCATTACTTTAAAATTGATCTTAGTTTTTTTACTCTATTATTAAACTTAAGAAGTTAAATCAACATTTTAAAGGCCTTGAGAAAGTTTAGGTTTATAACTTAATTGACTTTCAATAAAAAAATTTTTAACAAATTTCTTTAGAAGTAAAATAGTGTAATCAGCTATGGGAATCTGTAAAGATTTATTTCATTAAAAAATTACACAAAGATTTCATGAAAAAAAAATATTTATTTTATTATTTGTAAAAACAACGGGTTTTTTTCTAAAGGTTCCCAAAGTGTTAGAGGAGTATGATTAACCACACTAACTATAAATATTCTTGAAAAATAGGAATTAAAACATAAAATGTGTTCGAGTTCGACTTGAATTTCTTAAATCTTCTGATACATATTTATATGAAAGAAAAGTCTTACCAAAATAGTAGAATTGCACATCCTTCTTGTTAGGGATTCTCCTTTTAAGAATTCCGTCCCAAATTCTTCAAACTGAAAAAGAATTTCAATGTAAGCCTTCAGAACAACATTTTTTCAAGATATATATTATATACATTCTCAATTTTATAAAAGTAACAAAGTTAAAACCTAAATCCGGTTTGATTTTTCATACAAATTTATTTTACAAAGTTGCAAAATAAAAGGCCATTGTATTGTAAACAATTAAAAAATAATTGCAGAAGGAATTGTAAACGTGTTCTGGCGTTCTGTTATCAAAAAAAGTGCAAAGAATTCACGGAATTACCTCTCGAACTCTTTCGCGAAATTAGTTTTTTAATATTTTGAAACTTTAAGAATGAATATTAATTAAAGCTTAATAACGAGTCTTAATATTTTTTCCACTCGCAAATGAGATCTTTCTTCATTTTTCTTGGAAGATTTTACTTTTTGATTTTGCGTGTAGGATTTCATAAGACACTTTTGTGTGTGTGTGTGTAGGAAGTAAAAGAATTAATATACACTACAATACAAAGCGTTGAAAATTTATCACATTTGACAAAACTATTATGTTTTTTTCTTAGCTGCATAAATAAATCTTAAAGCTGTGTGTATGTGTGTGTGATTAATTTTATCAAATTAACATTAAGATGAACTCAATGGTTTATAATGTGATTTTCTAAGTTAAAAAATATCTAGTTTTCAGTGCGAAAAAAATTTCATAAAATATATTTTGTAATTTATTTTTACAAGTATGAAACTTTTTTAATGTATAAGTAGTGCTGAGAGAAATAATCAGGAGCTTCAGATACGGTTTTATGTACAGACATTTCCCGTTAATTAGGCAGAATGAATGTCTTTCTCAGATTTAGAAACATAACTATATTTACTGAAAATTGCACACACTACGAATGGGAGTTTTGAATGTTGCTCTTTTAATCAAGTGTCAGCCCCTTCTTCCCCGGGGGGGGGCCTTCAAAATATTAGCTATTTCACAAATTACTCGTATTTGTATTTAATTTTAAGGAGATCCATTTTAAATAAAAAAAATTATCAATATAGTATTTTACCTCAATTACATTCAATTAATTTATAATTATACTACACACAATGCGTCTATTAATATTAATACTATAAATCAATATAAATTATCCATTTGTCAGGTTAACGATCATATAACTCACATTAAAATAAGATTTAATTAATGAATATATTTAAATATATAATTATACATATATATATAAATAGCTAATAATGAATAAAGCACCACAGTTCTAGAAATCGTTATTAGAAATTAATAACTCTCCCCCCCCCCCTCTCTCTTACTAATTGCTTAAAGTATCCTAATAAAAAACTTTTATATGCAAATATCAAGTTGAAAATTACAGGCTGTGAAAAATCTGACGAACGTTACAGCAATATATTACTTAAATTGAACGAAATAAACCTGCTATTGAATAATTCAAAAAATATTCAAAAACGAATTTTAGTGTTTGAAAACATTAAATGAAATTTAATATAATTTTTATCGACGAATTATATATTTTTCGCATTTCAACGGTATAGATATATGTTTTCAATAACTTCAGTGTAATGCGTTTATTTATACACAACTGAATCCTTTGATTTGTTTCAGAAATAAAACAAAACTAATTGTGCTCTTTACTTAATTCAAAATCATTTCCAAAGTCGGAAACATTTAAAAAAATCACTCTTTCTAAAAAATAAAATAGACTATAAAAGGAAACTTTTGATTTCCAAATTGTAGTGATTTTTATACCAAATAGTTCTGTTAAAAGTGGCTCACTTGAAACTTAGTTTGACCTAACCTAATTCCAAATCAAGAATATTTCGGGATTTTTAATTGATAAGAGATGACCTTAAATTAGGGAGCAACGTTTTCTTAACTCATCCTGCTCTTATCTTGTTTTAAAATGAAAAGTCCAGTAAACCTGATCCAAACACGTTTTACTTTCTATGGTCTCTAATAAAACTGTTGCTGTTTTTAGGTTCAAGAATAATCAAACTTGAACAATAAGTTCATAGAACGCACTTTGAAATGGCACGTACAGAAATTCTCTGGGAATCTAGAATAACAAAAATCGAAAATATATTTTTATTCTTTAAACTGGCTTGCAGTTATTCATTTTTTCAATATTTCTCAAATAACACCATTGTTTTAAATGCAGCATAATACGTTACAGTAAAGTATATGAATGTGTAAGAACTATTATATACTCTCTCTCTCTCTCTGTATATATATACATGTAAGCAAAAAATATAATACATTTTGTTATTAATATATATAACAAAAAATGTTAAATTAAAAATGACTGGATTGATTTATTGTTTAATTACGTCGTACTCCGAAACCCCCCGAGAGTTGTAGGAGATTGACCTCATAATTTTGAACCTTAGTTAAGTGACAAGGACGACATTTGAAATGGCACCCCATTCTCAAAATTTACACATAACTCCAATGTGAGGACTTGTAGGAATACAAAACAGATTTAACATGTCTCACCCAATCTGTAGGATGGGTCTTTTAGTGGCCCATGACATAACAAATTAACAATGGCAACTCTTATCTAGGATATTTAAAGGGTAAAGTTAAAATAGAGAGAAATAAACCGGAGGAATTATTGTACATTGAGATAAAATTAGGAATATGAAAGTTCTATTAATCATTTAATGCGCGTGTATTATTCATATTTTACCTTCCAATAATTATATACACATTTTTTTTTTCATACATTTTTTGTGTTTATTTATGTACGTAAAATAAAAGCATTTTCCGAAACAAATCATTGTACCGGGTGGTTATAGTTAAAGTTACACTATGCATACATCTGTAGAACCCGTTCTGCTTATCGGATTTTGATGAAACTTGGAATATATGCTATATGGACCATGGGGAAAGGTTTCTGCAATAATAATAATAATAATAATAATAAAAATAGTTCAAATTTTGACCACTAGGAGAAAATGTGGTGTCCAAAGAAGGACAAAAAATATGTTAGAATGGTTACAATTTATTAAATTACAGAATATGCACAATATGTGCTCCATTGACATCAATAACGTTTTGAAAGCACATTATAGTGTTTTCAATGGTAGCGCGAAGCAACTGACGAGGGATTTCGGCCACATGGCGTATAATGCTAACTTTCAAATCAGGTAAAGTCCTAATTCCTCCTCTACAAACACGATCTTTTAGAAATCCCCACAACCAGGAATCACAGGGATTTAAGTCGGGTGAGCGAGAAGGCCATGCATCCGGAAAATATCTGGATAATCACGATTATAGTCAAAGTTAGCACTAAGCAGTGCTTTGACTTGGAGCCCAATGTGAGGAGTTGCTCCATCTTGCATAAAGAACATTGTCGTTCATGTAAAGCAGGAATGATTAACGATGACAAACGCATGCTGAATGATTCTCTGGCTATGACTGAAAGTTCATATAGAGGTTTTATGGATTTTCATAAGGAATATTCGATAAAAGCCACCTGGTGGTCAAAATTTGTACTAATTTTTAATTGCAGAAATCTTTTTTCCATGTGGTCCATATAGCATATATTCCAAGTTTCATGAAAATCCGATAAGCAGAACAGGTTCTACAGGCCTCTGAATAGTGTAACTTTAATTATAACCACTCAGTACATTGAACGCTTCCAGAATTATTTATAATACAAGAAAAAGAAAAGAAAATTTATTTTTTTAACTGATCTTATCCCCACACTGTTCAAAATATAGTTTTAGCTCAATAGCTTTCTCATTTTGCTTATTATATATATAACTTTAGTTACATCTATCTTTATAGTAAAGCGAATCTCATGAATAATTTTATTTTAGTAATGATGGGAGCTGTAAAATAGATCGCTTCACATTACTTCGATTTCTTTAGCTCTGTCTACCGAAAGTTTCAAAGAAACGAATCAGAGGTACTTCGCAAGAATTATAAAGATAGTTTAATCTAAGAATAACTATTAGTAACAGAAGGTTAATATTTATAAGGTAGACATTGTAATCTCATCCAGAAGACACACCTAAAGGTTACAAATTTGCAAGTGAATACTATAATTGTCCAAATTATATTTAGTTAGTAAAAACCTTAACACAGACGTCACTTAATATGGTTCTTGTAACATTATATATTGCTCACTAATACTAAAATGGTTCTACCGCGAATTCTTTAATTATATTGGACATCGAAGAAATATCGCTTTTTTGATCACTCGATTTAATATAATTAATAGATTTTTATATGCTAGCCTATCATTTCAGAGCTACATACGAACTGTCAAAAAGTTTACAATTATTTCTGAAAGTGTGTGTTTGAATTTTAAACATTATGACGTACACACACATGAATGAATCTGGAAGATGAAAGAAATGATTTATTACAAGTTCTAGAAATGGCCCCATATAATTTAATGAGAGATTATATTCAACTTAGCAACAATTCTTTATCTTGTAGAGTCGCAAAGTTTTTTTCTCTCCGCGAAGTACCTATCAGGCTTCACCTTGCAGCTGCAATGCTATTAACCGGATTTGAGTTCCGGTACCAGCGAAGACTCGCCATGTTGAGGGGATGATGCACTTTAAATCTGTCGCAACTGAAGGTCCTCACGTTGGCTTGGTGAGGTGGTTCGGAGAATGGGGTGCCATTTGAGGTGTCGTCCTCGTCACTTGACCATGGGTCAAAATTACGAGATCTATTCCCAATGGTCCTCGAGTTCTTTGATGTGCGATGTTAACAAACAATAAATCAATAATCTAGTAACTACTACGATCTATTTTGTGTTTACAATGCTTCGTCTGATAGTCTTTTGTCCAATCCCTACCCTGTGTTTCATTAATAGTCAATTAGCCGTAGCTACACGAGAAATTTGTTAAACTGTAGATGAGCAAAAACAAAAAATTGTTGACAATTACGACAACGATATCATTGAAAAAGAAATCAAGTTCCACTTTAGAAAACCAACCAGGACCACCGAGATGAACTATAATGCTGATATATGTTCTCTATTTCATTTCATACAAAATTAGACATGTTGAGAACAAGCATATTTTTTCCGATAAGTTAGTTTACCAAGCAAAATAAATATAAAAAAAAATTAACAATAAAATCTGAGGGAAAAATCACAAGTTATTAAAAATTAATTCTTTTAATATACATATTCACCTCTTTCTTTTCGTACCGAAAAGAAAACAAACATTATTTTGGGGGCAGTAAAATGATCTCCGTAAATTCCTTCTCTCCAACAAAACTGATTAATATATATTGTATGATTTCAACCATCCATTACATATATTTTCCGATCCACTTATAATCATTAGTCAATTAATACTATGAAATAATCGAGGTTCCCTTATGTACATTAAGAGGTGCATACCGTAAAGGTAATTTTTCATTCAGAGGGGAAGGACAAGGGCTTTTCAGCCTCCTCCATCGATGAGGGTGGGAGAGAATGCATTAGCAGACGTAATGTTCATGCCATAAAAATGACTGTCTCATTATTTCTTTTATTAATAAAAGATGAACGTCGAAAAACTAAAGTAGATTAAAACGCTCGCCCATCAAGTGTTTCGATTGTAATTTATATCAAATACATTACCATTCGCTTTCTTTCTGAAATGTATGGTATCTGTACGAATTCAAGGATTCTTGATTTCCTTATTCAAAGCAGCTTTATCAAGAGAGTAAAAATAAATTATAAATTTGATTTTTAAATTTTTTACTTATATCAGAGAACGACGAAATACTTGGTATCAGAAAAGTACAAGATGAAAATTACAAGCGAAATACCCCTGTCGATTTTATACTATTGCGTGTAACATTACTACTTATATCGTAACTTGTTACGTACGTTTTTTCTTATCATTACTTATCTTACTTATTGATAAGTAATGATAGAGATAAGTAATAATGCACTTATTGATCATTATTACTTATCTCTCTCATTACGTACATTATTACTTATCTCTCTCTCATTACGTATATTATTACTTATCATAACGTACATTATTACTTATTATTACGCATAACATTATTACTTATCATTAACTAAAATAATGCTAAATAAGGCAATAATTTCTTTAATAAAAAATCAGAACTGAAAATAGTATTATCTAAACATTTTCTTAGAATACGTAGAATATAAGATATTACAAAATAAAAATGTCTAATTCCTTTGATATCCTTGATAGGCTATATTGGCCAAAGATCCTAACCCTATTGATATAATATGTTAAAAATGAATGTATAATACATTTCATATATAGTTAGCCTGGTTATCATTTGAGACGCTTCCATAAAAAAAACTAATATGGAGCTTTATCTACAAGCACAGAGCAAACAATCCTTTTTCATTTACGCCTTGACTACTGATAGATAATGGTTTTCTACTTAAGAATTAAATCAGAGGTTAACGTATTTCTCCTCACTTAACTATGGACTTAATTTCCTTATTGTTTAATGCAGACTTAAATGTTCAATACATTATTAAATCAATGTCTACCACGCCAGGAAAGAAACCATTCAGTCATATTCTACTGAATTCAATGTTCCTGCGATACTAGAATTTTGTTTTATTTTTCGATTCTTTTCATTTGTTTTTCCTTATAAATGACGAGGTGATCATTTATTCATATTTGTGTAATATTTTTAAACATCTCTCTTTGGAAGTGAGCTTTCAGATTTAATTGTAAATTGTTTCTAAGGAAAATATCTTGTGATAATTTTGTATGTAGTTAAATTTAATGATCAAGAATTGGGCATAGTTGTAGTCTGAATTTTGTAATTCTCGATTTATTTTTATCAAGTTAAGATTCGATCGATATATTTCAACAGCAGAAGCAGTAGCAAAAACTTTGAGACGGAAATGAAACTTTTCCAGGAATAAACCTCGGTTAATGAGTGCATTCATTGCGACATTTATTTCAATAATTCATTTAAAAGAAAGTCTTTTTTGGACACCGAAGTCTTTTCTCTTCATACTAAAACAAAATATTATTCCGTTCAAAATAAATTAATGAACCTACAAGAACTTCGTTAGCGAATTCTAAAAATGATGGACTTTTTTACGTTTTATATCAGATTTCAGATGAACGAAGGGTAGATTTATAATATATTTTTTTATACAAAAAAAAAGGAATATTACAGTGAATTGATTATCTTTCTACCAGTTCTCTTATACTTTTAATTCTGTCATTTTTTCAGATGCGCAGATTGTTGAATAGTCGTTATTTTTATTACAAGACATGTCAAATCAAATTAGACCCAGACGGCGATCATAACATGATAGTGAAGCCTTGTCACTGTTGGCAATTGGCACACGGTTCGAAATTCCTTTCTTTAGGAAAACATGTCCGGGAATAATATTTGATGATTAAATTATTCATATCATGATTTTTTGAGGACGAGTCGAGAATGAGGTGAAGCCCCCTCGAGGTTAACTTCCCTGAAGATGGGGTGTTGTCTTCCTCACTTGACCGTGGTTCAAAATTACGAGGTCTGTCGCCAATAGCCCTCGTGTAGCTTCAGAGTGTGTCGATTATAAACATCAATCAATAAACGAGGCGAATAAAATTGCTAAAAGGAAAAATTAAAACATTTTTTAAGAAAATTGCATATTTTTCTTTAAAGTTGAAAGCATAATTAGTAGTTTCAGAATCTAATTGGACATTTTAAACTTACCACGATGAACTCAATAAAAAAAAATCTAGCACTGTATAATTTTGTTATTCATCACAACTGAAAATCCAACCGAGATAGCATACTGGTCCTTTTTGCAGTTTGAATTAATCTCAAAACTAACTCTAAAAAAACTAGCATATCCGAATAAATAGAGAAAAAAACTCAGCAAGGTATATCTGATGAAAACCAGATATAATCCAAACCACAAATCCTGCTCCGAGTGTTAAATCCTGTTACGAAATTCTAAAGTAAAAACCCAAGAAAACTGAGCTAAGTGTTAAGTTATTTTTAGTTACAAACCTATTTATTTTTTAAAAACGGGCAACTTTTCATCCCCTTTCCTAATTTCTGTTATTGATGGTGTGATACCTTGTCCTCGATTGTTTGAGGGATGGGTGGACAAGCAGGTTTGCGGAAGTCATCACTTGTCTTCCCGCCACATAAGTATTGAGGACTACTTTTGGTAGACCAGTCTTCGTTCTCCTCTCCTGCTTCGAAGAAAGAGAGCTGGTCACTAATTCACTAGAAAGATGAATGACCGAGCTAGTTAGCTTTCTTCCTCATACACAGAATAGGATAAAAACATTTTTGCTTCAGGTGGCGCAAATTGCAACGTGCCAGTTGCTAGACGACAATTTCTTGATAAAGCAATGTTTTCTGTTTCCCTGAACAATTTTCACGATTCAATGACTATTTTAAAAAAAAGAGCGAGAAAATTTTTTCTAATAAAAAATAAAGAATTTATTTATAATTCAAACTTAAAACAACAATTTCAGAAGTACTAAAAAAAAAAATTTAAATATCAGATCCGTAGAGAGTATCAAGGTAGTTGTTTGTAACCTACTTTGTCATTGAATTGTAAGATGAGACCAAAATTGTCATCAGCAAACTAGTGTCTTATATTGTTCCAAGACTAATGTCTACATTGATTGCTGTATATTAATTATTAATTGTTCATTAGGGAAAACATTTAAATTACTTGTTGTGAATACTAATAATTATAAAACTACCTTAACACACACAATGAAAAACACATGTCCAAATGAAAGTGGGATGGTAAAGTAGCAATTTGTTTGTGGTATATCCCTAGAGGTAAAACTTTTTAACGTCTGCCGTAGATACTGTTGTATATTTGAGGAAACGACGGTGTTTGATTCAACAGATGTGTGCTGTTTTTGTGCAGACAGAAAAGTGCCAGAACCATGGATGTTTATGTGTCATGGATACCTTCAAAGAAGAGCAGCGCACTGTAATTCAATTTTTGTGTGCGTTACTTCACTATAATTATTTAAAGACGTATCGCTTTTTGAAAGCTTAGGTTACAACTAAAATCACATTCCTGTTTAATGGGTAAATAAGGTTTTCAGGTCCAAAATAAAATTCAAAAACTCCCTCTTAAGAAAAATGAAATACAGAATCACATACATATGCCCACCGCTGGTCACTTTGTCATTACTATTTCCATCTTTCTGGAAACATATAATTTCCAGGTTGAAAAATCTATTGGTCTTTAGAGACTATATGAGAATTGACCTAATTTTTGCATTCCACTTAAGAACGGAAGTACTGCGCAGATAGGCTAAGTAAATGATCGAAACAAGGATGGCCCAATGGAGCAATATGTGGAGAATACGGCGAGGGAGTGAAATATTCTATTCCAGTGTTTTCAAATGGTTTTTGGCAGTCACAGAAATATTTGACCAAGTATTATCGTGCTTCAAATTAACTTTGTCATGTGTCTGCTCTTTTTCTGGCCATTTTTACTTTTTTCTTCGGCTCAAATGTATCTATTATAGTCACTAGTAACCATCCATGATGGTTCCATTCAGTGTTAGCAGCTCATAATGTATTACACCGAACTGATTCCACCAAATACAGCGCATGAGCTTTGATCCATGAATATTTGGCTTCCCCGTTGATGAAGCACGTAGGGACTCTCCCCAGTGGCGTAACGTACAGCCCCGCATTGCGAGGGGGGGGGAGAATGGAGGGGGCCTAAAGCCTGACTGACACCAAGTACAGATTTGGGCTTGGAGCCTAAAACCCGACTTTGCAGGGGGGCTTAAATATTCTCAGTTACGCCACTGACTCCCTTCCCCGAGTTTTTGCACTCATGGAATTGTCGTAATTAACCCATTTTTCATCATCAGTTACAATTCGATGGGAAAAAACCTAGAGGAGCAGTTTCTTGCTGTTGAAAAATTTCCTTTCTACGTCTCTTAGTTTTAATTCGTATGACACAAATTTTCTTTTCTTTTCCTCCATTCCCACAGCTTTGAGGTTCAATGAAATTGCACGTTGAGTCATTTCTTACTTCGGATTTTTTTTGCGTCTGACGCGGGTTTTTGTTTAATAAAAACTCCAATTCTGCATCTTTAATTATTTCAGGATTTCCTTCATTTTCCTATCATTTATGTCAAAACCACCATTTTTGAACCGTCTAAATCAGTACTCACGTTGAAATTGATGGATCACACATGGTCCAAATTAGCCATACACAGCAATCGATTACCTTTTTTTTCCTTTCTTAAAATGGAATCACCTTCCTTCAAATTGCATTTTGTTAGAACAACAAATGACATATATGGATTACAAAATCTATGTTGTTTACATTTCGACACAATGGGACGTACTGTTGATGCTTAATGATGATGCTTTAAAGTTTTCACGTAATATTAAATAATAAGAGTCGAATTCGGAATGTTTTTTCAAGTGCTTCAGCGTTAATATTATATTTTGTCTTCACTATCTTATTGATATAGGCAAATTTCATCATACTCCTCATTTTTATCTGAGTTGATCCTATTTTTCAGTCTAAGACATGTTTCACATTTTTCTTCTATACTGTCATGTGGAATGAACTATCCCTTCTTATTTATAGATTATTTTTAAATTAAAAAAAACAATATTATAAACATATGTAAGAATTACAACATTTAAAATTTTGATGAAAATTGATACATTTGTTTGCTTGAAAATGTGTTCCACTTTTAGTTCAGTCTCTTGTACATTTAGCGAAGACAGACTTAAAACATAAAAAGGTGGTTAGCTTATATATGTATATATATATTTCTTTTTTTCAAAATCATTGGTCCCTCTAGCTTATCGAAAAAATTTTTGCAAAAGAAATCATAATGTAAAATATTTATAAATAAAAGTTTTGATGTTTTCTACCATATAAATATATTTAACTGAACAGTTGATGAAAGTAGAGAGTTCTTTTGGAAACTAAACAAAGAGAGAAACCCAAATTTTTATGACTTTTTGTGTGTAATTCATTTATATTTTTTATTTCATTATCTTTTTAAAATATTCCTTTTGCATTAATTGAATGGAAATAAACATTTTTAAGATACAATAAGTATTTTTGGACTTGTATAAAACTTTGGATTTTCGAACAGAAATACGTATTTAAAGCATAATATTTAAAATAATACTAATATATCTGAATAAATTCAGATTTTTTTCGAACAAAAACTGTAACGTAAAAGAAATTACCAGCAATCACTCGCAACAATAAATTTGTTACATTTTGTAGGTGTCGTCTGAGGTTTAAAATTATGAGGTCCGTCGCCAATAGCCCTCGTGTTGCTTTATAGTGCAAATTTCATAAACACTTACTCCATACTTTTTGTATTCGTTGTTCACATTTCAAATAAAAAATTTATTTACAAATTATATTTTTGGCTGTTATTGGAAGGGAATAGACTGCTTTTCTGAATCTCGAACTAGTAAGGGATAGGTCAGGGATGGCGAACCAATGGCACGCGTGCCATTGATGGCACGCGACACAATATTTTGGGCATATCACCGATCAAAACAGTTCGCATTTTTGTTCAAAATAATAAAAGTTCACTATGAAGTTTTAGATGTACATGAGAAACCAGACGAAGAAAAAATTATTGAAGAATTTAATTTCTTAATCGATTTATCAATTTTAAGAATTTTCAGCGAGATTTTTTCAGTTCAAATACTTACAGGAAACGCTCAAGTTTATTATATACCCTGTTGCGACTTCATTTGATAAACTGAACTTGTCCCAATTCGACTGGTTAGAAACTGAAGAATTTGAAATGCAACTGATTGATTTCCAGTCTAGTTCAGAATGGGTACAAAAATGTATTGAAACAAGGAAAAGTTGGAATTGATTGAAACAGAAAGATTAACAAGCAATATAAGCAAAAATGCCAGTAACGAAAATTTGAAATTTTGAAGTTGAATTCGATTCCATACACATTTAACTGTTTGAAGAAGCTGGCCCATGCTATTTTAACCCTATTTTCATCTACTTATGCCTGCGAGCCATTATTTTCAGAAATGAATAACATTAAAGACTCGCTTAGAAACCGTTTGGCAGATGACTCCAATTCAGCATGCATTCTGCTAAAAGTAATATCTTACAATCCTAATATAAGTTATTTGTCATTTACAATCAGCAACAATATAAGCCACACTAATGTTACTTTAATTTAAATTACTCGTATAGTTAAAACATTTACTACTATACAGTGCAAAACGTATTTCGTAGTAAATAAAGAGTTTTGAGTAGTTAGTATATTTGGTTTTTTTATTATTTTCCCCATAATCACAAGTCAAATTTATTAAGCGGCACGTCTGTACCTCATTAAACATTTCTTTAGAAAAAAAAAATGGCACGTTGATCCATAAAGGTTCGCCACCCCTGGGATAGGTGATGGGTTCGAATCTCGACGTCACCTATATATTATCGAAATGAGTAATGCAAAAAGTTGAAGGCAACACACACAAATCCAACAGTGAGTTTTGAAAGACAGTCGATTGAAGTACCAATCCACAGGAGTCAGTATTATTTAATATGATTTTTAGAATTATAAAAAGTTGGCTTTAATAGCCACCACATAATTGTATTGCGATGTTGCAATCACTGTAGCTGAGGGTTCATGGTTTCGAACTTGCGGTCAACGTTACTCCAGTCGAGTAAAGGGCTTAAGTCCAGATTCCTCTAAAAACACGTCGAGTAGCGGAAAGATGCAAGTTATATCTCTATCGGGGATCAAAGTCTTTACATTGGCTGGGTGTGGAAGTTTGAAGAGTAGGGGTACCAGTGTTTAGGTGTCGTTGTAGTCATTTGACTGTGATATAAAATTACGAGAACCATCGTCAATAACCTTCATGTTCCTTTTCTAAGCGAGATGTCAATAAACAATCTCTCTCAATCTAATACAAATCTTATAAAAATGAATCATGGAAAATGAAGACACTCTAAGACATTCCTATACAACGGAAACGAATATAAATATGAAAAATATGTTTCATCCTTTTTCATTTGACTCAGAACATAATCATCTGAAATCAGTAGCGCACACAGGAATTTTTCAAGGGGGGGGGGGGGGGGG
>BMAV01005934.1:1397312-1432583 GCA_019973955.1 Trichonephila inaurata madagascariensis
AAAAAAAAAAAAAAAAAAAACTGGGTGTAATTGTATAACAGATCTTAAATATTCGTTATTATTATATATTCGTATGAATATTCTGCATAATGATCATTGGTCGTTTTAGCAGGACAGAAGAATCAATGGTTGATATAATTTGATTTTAAAATTAATTAAAGCTTAACTAAAAATGAGAAGCTTTTCAGACCACACAACTAAGAGAAAAAAAAGAAAAAAAAAACAGAATTTATGAGTTATAATTACAGAAATAATTCTACTTTCTAAATATTTACTCAACAATGTGCAGTTACAAAAGCGCTTAAGAAACATTTAATTTTAGGACTTTATTTCGAATTTTTTTTTATTGTTATAGTATTAAATCTGCGCGAGCCCAAATTAATCCAGTGTTTGAGCAGTACGCAATGTAGCAGCTATATAAAGAACTTGCCTGAGTCAAAACTGACCTTTGTTAGCAAAGTTCTTCTCAGAGTTTTCCTGTTTTTTTACAAAGAAGTATAGCTTCCAGGAATAGTAACGGTCGTAGCCTCACGTATTACGTAACGAACGGGCAAATAGTCTCAACGGATATTCACAACTTTATTTTTTGTATTTTCACAGGTATGAGCAAACATAAAGAACATTTTTTTCCCTATCAGATACTGAACAGTTTCAAATTGACGATTTTTCCCCTATTCCTTGTGATGATGAATCATTCTTTGAACCGTAAGAGAATCAAACAGAAATCACGCGTAACTTCTGCATGATTTCAATTTTAAATTAAAAGTAAAAGAAAAAATTCCGATAGTAATGATGTATATATTTTTGTTTAAATATTAATACTGTCCATTTTTTTTTAAGTCATTGATTTCTTATGATAGTATACAATCCGTAAAATAGTAAAAAAATCAGCACAAAACTAATTACCAACTCGCGCACATTTTATGCTTAAAACTAAATTCAAGAAAAATGTTTATATATATTTTTTTCTCTGCAAAATTATTTACTGCGAAACTTGTAGTAATTTTTCATTGGTATAGTTCATTAACCAGTTTGGATGTATCTTTCTTGCTTTTACTATTATATTACTTCAGATTGCAAATATCCCTCATAAGAATTTGCATAATTTGAAGCTTTAATTTTTTGACAAGTTTCTGACGATATTTAGTAATTCATATATTTGAATTCCCTTTTAAAAACATTTCGAAAAGTTTAGATCTCATAATCGTCTTTTAATAATGGTTTAAAATTACGCTGAGCATCATTAATATTCTATTTTAAATTCAGCGACCCTGACTATACTTGCGTGTTAGGCTAACACCATATTTAAGATCATAATCTTTGCGACCAGGATTGTATAAGTTTAGGGGTACGTTTGAGCCTTGATTTCATAGGATAATGTTAGCTGCTTCACGTAATATTCAACGGGCCTTGAAGTCCTAACATGGCTTGGCAAGAAAATTAGGCGAAGTAGATACTATATCACAGAAGCTTATCTTGACCAAAAGTTTAAGTGATGAGATCTGTCGAAATATCCTTTGTATAGTTTTAATACAATGGTATTATTAAAAATATAAGCAATAATTAAAGAAATAAAATTTTATGAATGAGACATTCGAACTACTATTTACAATGCACTGTATCACACAATCAAAGGATAGATCTATAAGAAACTGTAAGAAAGGAGACAACAATTCAAATTTCAAACACCCTTTTCGAGAAAAATCCGTCCACATTTCAATAATGTCATATCTCAACATTTTTTTTTTAAAAAATAAAGAATAAATATAAAGGAAAAAAATTCAAACTTCACAAAAGGAAAAATACTAGTTTCGACATGCACTTTTCCTCATATAAACCAGCAAATGCATCGTCCATTTGCACCCCGATCACACGAACATATTTCCCGAAATACGTTTACATAATACGTTGGGTTATACTGAAGGCGAAGGTCTCTGACACGTGTTGCAGGGAGGGAAAGTGGGTCTTATACTGTCCGCACACAATTCATTCACCTCTGAGGCCTCCCACCCCCACTACCTACCTTCGTTCGTTGGCTCCAAAGGGATACCTTGTTGCATCCTCCCCACTTGTTACGGTATCCACGGCAACCACTACGTGAAACACCACTCTGGGGGTACATCCCCCTGTTAACATGTGTCGGAATGAACAGCTGATCTCCCTTTCTTCTCTCCCCCAAGGGGGGATGTTTTCGTCGGGGTCGAGGGGATTTGTATTCCCTAGAACTTCCGGATTACCCGAGGAATCCGGTGTTTTCCGGGTTAACCCTACGTTTGGCGAGAAAATGACGTCACGAGTGAAAGTTAGGGGTTCGGTTGTTGACTTTTTTGGCGGTTCGATCGTGGTACACAGGAGTCATTGAAGATAGTTATAATTTTTTTCAAATTAAATTAGCGTTGTGTTTGAGCTATATGATTTGACCATTAATGATGGACTTTGTTTTTAAACACGGTTGGATTCCAAATCAAAACGATTGATAAAATGTCATTCAACTCTCCAGGATTCCACATGAGAGCTTAATAAAAGCGATGGAATATGCACACACACAACAGCTCCGATTATTTCATACAACAATCAATGTGGTTGTTGAATCCTGGTTTATTTTGTATTAACGTTGTTTTAGAGGGAAACAATGGGCTTTGGTGACGTATCGCATAATTTTGAAACGTAATCAAACGACGAAGATGGTATCTTATGATTGTATCTCACCAATCAAACTTCAAAGAACTTTTGTTAGGACTTCGAAGTCCACCTCTATATAACAAGCAACAATCTCTCATTACATGTGGAACCAGGACTTTTAATTTACAGCTTGTGTGTGTGTGTGTGTGTGTGACTACAACATCATCACCCAAATTTTGTGACCTTAACTAATTGGTTAACCACGGACACATTGAATCCTATACTAGCAATGCAAACCCCAGACCTGAATGCAATTTGCCAATCAAGTTAACGCTGGTTGTGTGTGGTTTAGGTTTGTTAAATTTAGAGCACAATAAAATTCTATAAAGCACTATTGATGACTGACTTTATCTACCTTAACCTAATCGGATGATGAAGGTGGCATTTAAACTGGTATCGCCTTCAATGTACTCCATATTGTGCTATGCTACGACTTTAAAGCCCCCAGTTAGAGAGGTTTAACACATAACAATCCCACATATCTAATGAGCTTTCATGGATTTTTTTTTGGAAGCCGCAACTGTTCATCTCCAACAAGCGAACAATAATAGTAGAATAAATTTCTTCACCATATAGAAGAAACAGATGACTCCCAAAGAAGATATATACGGATATAATGCCACTTGTCATACAAAGCTCATGAATAGGTGGCATGATGTTATATCCGTACTTGCGAATAATATTTGAGAAATTATTTTTATGATAAAAAAATAAAATAAAATTTATGGAATAAATTCTTTACCTTAATATCCAACGCTTAATTTAATCACTTTAAGAGTCAAACATATTTAAGATGAAAGCTGTTCAATTAAAAAACAAACATTTCAAATAATGATAGTTTCAATTGTACAATAACGTTGGAGCTTTAAGGCGTTAACAAGAAGCAATTTTTTTTATGACAGAATAATGGTAGCTAAATTTTAAGAAAATATTTAACCTAATGAAAACTATTTTAAGGGTTCATATAAATGGTGGTTGAGAAAATTCTTCGTGATTGAGAATGGCAAACTTCTCAAAAAGAGTTTTGAAATTCCAGCGACAGAATAAGGTCAGGCTTCAACATATTGCCATTAACAGGGAGTGTTCTACGAATATTGTGCTTTTCAAAGAAAATAAATTCGGATAAAGCACCCAAAGTTGGGCAACTCAGGACTTGGTTTAGAAGCTTCACGACATCCCTCTAGCCGTACCATTCACTTCTTGTTCGGAACAATATCTGGTTAAAATGGGCACAACCCTTTCTACTCGTCTGACCTCGCATTCTACGTTTTCATAAGAGAAAGCAGTGTTTAAGGTAAATTTTTCCGTGATCAAGGTATTCTGAGCCAATAACAAAGAATTCACGTTTTGAGCCATTGCGTGAGCATTTGTAAAAAATAATAGTAATAAATAAATATAAATAAAAGTGTAGGAAAGCATTACTTTTAAGGTAACTATGTTTAAGATCTTTTCCTTTCCGGAAAAATGACAATACAAAGAACTAGTTTTCCAATTTCTTAATGTACAGTTTGTGCAATATCTTCTGACAAAATGGATAAAGAATAAAAAAAAGGTGATATTTAGCTGCGATACAGTTTAAATAAAACGTTATTTATTTTATGCCTCCAATAAATATGTAGATAATACTTGTTTTCATTGACTGTCTTGAGGCAAAATTCATAGAAATGTCTTTAGTATGCAAGTATGTATCTTCACAATCGTGTTATCAGAAATTTCAACCTTACAAGTACATGTTTGACAAACAACTTTTTTCAAATATTTCCCTTAAAGCAGTGATCTCCAAACTTTTCTGATCGCGTACCCCTAAGACGAAAATAATTTTAATTTTACTCACCTTGACATTTAATACAATGCATTATAATACAAAATTTTTCTGAGCACGCCAGATGCTAATGAAACCACACAACGATCAATGAGAGAACCTCGCATTCACGTAATACACGATCCGTGACATACACAAAAGTGGGGTTTGGGGGTTCAACACCAGAATAGACCAACAGATTTTTAATTTTTACCATAGAGATTACACTTTGGAACTTTTGTCTACGTGTTTTTTAGAATGAAAATCCTTCCAGTAAGAGACAACTGATTCCCACTGACACGATCATACACTCACAAGTGATCATGAACCCACTTATTGGGTGTATCCCGCTTAGGAGACCTATGTTCTGAAGTATTGGAATCCTAACATGAAAAATATTGAGAAAAAAGTTTTTCAACCAAGATTTGATAAGACACACTCGCAAAAAAAAAAAAAAAAAAATCTTATTAATGAAACATTGAAAAATATTTTATCTGATTCTATTGTTTAAATGTACATATTTCCTTTATAAAATATATGTGGCCATTTTTAAAAAAAAACACAGTGAATACTCAATGCAAATGTTTAATGATATGGATAGATTTCGCGTCGATCAATAACTGTATATCATTTTAAAAGCATTTTTTTATTAATAACTGGAGATGTTGTCCTCATCATTGAGCTGCAGTTTAAGATAACATGGGCTATCATCATTATCCATTTGACAAATCTAGATCGATTTTAATCAAGTTTAACCTTTTAATTACTAAATTATTTCTCCTTTGATTAATATGGTTCAAGAGCTGTAAAATGGGCAAATTGTTAGAGACTTCATAACATTGAACCTCGATTGAAGCAGTTTAGAGTAACGGATTTTATGTAAGATATTACGAGTCACAAATAAAGCAGACGTCTTTAGTTATAAAATCTACCCAACTTTTTGTGCCTGGACGAGAACATTTTTCAGCTGCTCTTGTGAAACATCCTTTACACACATGCACAATGAAAACATCCTCTATGAAAGTGGTAAATAACTGAACGGAAGATACATACTGATTAACCTTGTAAGGTAGATTTATGAAAAAATGAAGCAATTTTCAGCTTTTTGAAGGTCATAAGGAACATTAAGATTTGAAGGACTCTTAAAAAAGGTCACCTTTAAAATGGAAGAAGTTTCAAGAGATTTTTTAATCATGTATTATGAAATACATCGCGCTTCTAGAAATATCTAAAAAATTTTTTTATATAGTGTCTTGACAAGGTTTCCAAAAAAACATTAGAAATGAATTAGCCATCGTTGTGATGAATATACTCGGGCGAAATCACTAATGTTCTTAAGAAGTTTCCATAAATAATGATGCAAAGGATATGTAAAATGTAATTCTCATATTTGAACGTAAAATAAAAACAAATTCATCAGAATTGTATTAAAGAAATGAATAACCATCAACCGATAGTTATTCAACAGTTATATTGATTCCGTGCCACGTCGTACACATGGTACAGAAACCCTCATTGCAGAACGTGGGAGCTCCACCCCAAATATATATATTTGTAAATTTAATCGTTCATTTGTATCCTACAGGTCATTAATGGAATAAATTTTATTTAATTCTGATGAGTCCTTCATGGGGTTACGATTTTCAAAAATACGAGCATTTAAGTTATATACGGAATTTAAAAGAAAGCTTATTTATTACAATTTAAAAAAAGTAAACAAGTAATATCTCCAATCGTAATAATGTAGTTGAAAAAATATATTTCCATCTGAGTTTTAATTCAAAACCAAGTACGTGTTTCTAGTTGCCTTTTTTTTCTGTTACAAATAGATCCAAATGAAATTTTAAGGGAATTCGTAGCATATCTTAGCATACTTCTCTGAATAATCGGATTGTATTCTGATTCATTGCTCATACATGTTTTTTAGAGTGCTACAAGTAATAACATATTATAATCATTGCAGGAGGAGTTAGTTACATTTTTGAGCTGTGTTCCATTTATACATTTTATACTTTTATTAATACTAACAAATTTTAATAAATAGCTCTCTCACCATATATATATATATACTTTGTATACATACATTAAAAACTTGAAATCCGCCACTGAGAATGCTTGGTTTGAAATCTAACCGGAAACAGTTCAGAACCTGATGTTAACTATGGAATTCCGAGTATGTCAATTCGTTTAAAGTTTTGGAGCAATAATTAAGTATTAAACTTTTATTTTTTGCTTTTTTTTAAAAATAACTAATTGTTGTGCTTAAAATTTCGACACTAATTTTTGCTCACATGTTAAATTCTATGATTTCAGTTAGAATTCAACGCATAATGGTGTTAAATATAATTTTTAAAATTCCAATTTGTAGCACATACGCGAACCTGTATTTAAATTTGACTGAATAATTAAAACTTTTTTTGAAAATTTCTGTGGTGTGTGTTTAATTTTTTAACACCCACAATGTCCAATAGCCGTGAAAAATAAGATGTAGATTCAAATCAAAAGGAAAAATGATAGCCTACAATCTCTAGTTTTCGTATTATTATTTGTTAAATGCTCACAAAATATCAAATAAAGCTAAAATCAAATGCCATTGATGCTAAGTGCAAAACGAACTTGATTATAAAGAAAAAATATTGCTACATATTTCCTTATTCCTTACATGTTTTTATAAGGCTAAGGGAATTATTTGTTGTTGAAATGTTATTCGATAAAATCTTTGATTGCATTTTTAGTATTAAAATTCTTTTATTATTTTTAAAAATATATACTATTATTTATGAATGAAATTGAAAATAAACACGAAAATTTAAACATAGACCTACTTATTGAATCGAAGAATTAAAATGCGTACTACTTCCTCGATGAAGAGGTTAACGACAGCTGAATCGAGGAAGTAGCAAGAGTTTTCAAAAATTTAATTAACACGGTCTTTTAAACTTTCTTTTTTTCTGGATGAATTTTTAGATGTAACGGAAAAAAATATAAAATGACACAGATCGCTTCACTAAGTTTTTCAGAAGACTAAGAAGTTAGTTTTAGAAACATTTATCATTCAATTTCCTGTTTCTCGACTTATTATTCAATGTATGTGAAAAGTTAAACAAATTTCAGGCTGTTTTCCTCTCATGTTACCCAAATTTGATTTTAATATTTCATTTGGCATTTATGTCCCCACAATACTCCGAAAAAGACACACACATATATGTGCGTGTGTTGTTATATATTGTCTTCTTAAAAATTCGCTATTTTATTTAGATATTTTGAGTATTCTTCTCTTCTGGCAGTGGCGTACATAAGAGAAGTGCCCTAGGGGTCCGGACTCCCCCCAAAGCCCTTGATTTTTTTCCGATTGTTTATAATCCTGTGTATATATTAAGTAATATTTAGTTATGTATTTGAAATTAATAATTAATTTTATTAATTAATGTTAGTTATTTATTCAATAATTAATTTTGTATTGTTTTTGTTCCCGAAAATCGATAAAATCAAAATAATATGTTGGGCGGCGTATTGGAGCCTGATAGACTTTCGACCCCTGGCCCCCCCCCCTTGAAAATTTTTTGTGTGCACTACTGTCTTCTAGTATTATGATTTTATTATTTATATGGAACCATATAGCTACTCTATTTTCTCTTCCTTGCGTGAGTGAACGTCCCAATATAAAGCAATACGAAGTGCTATTGGTGATAGACCTCGGAATTTTGAGCTTCGATCAAGCGACGAGGCCGACACCTGAGCTGTCTTAAAGCTACCACACTACATAAACGGGAGAACAGATTGAACACACATCAGTCCCTCTACACTGAGGGTTTTCACTTGCGTAAGGGCTCACGACATGGGACCATAACCACTAGGCTACCATTGCCCCCCTCTCTTCCTTGCAGCTCAATGGTATAGGCAATTATAAGGGTTTTATTATATTTAAGGAAATTGAGTATATGATTATTGATTATATATATAAAATTGTGTGTGTACATCTGCTAATTAAATATTAAGAATACCTTAAATTAAGACATTTTTAAATTTTTTTGCAAATACTTTCGTATATATATAATAAACTATTTTAGTACGGATTTAGGTATGAAAGTTCTAGTTATTTTTCTTTAAAGTGTCAAAGTTAATATTTTCAGAATTATATATATATATATATATATTGGGTTTAGCTACAAAAATAATTATTAAAATTGACCAGAGACCCTATTTTAATTTTGTATAAATTTTTGCTTTCAATAATCGAGAAATATAAACACTTTATGTAACTAAAAATATTAAACAGTAGGTATAGTACAAAAGAGTTTTAAAAAAAATTCGTTAACTACCATTTATTTATATATTTATATATATATTATTAATTTGTTTATTTCTGAAATTTTAAAACCAAGGCGCGCTTGCCAAACTGACTTTTAAAGAATCAATTTAATAATATAGTCTGAAAAAATTCATATTACTTTTTATGAAAACCTTTTTTTAAAAAAATTGCTTTATGGAACATATTCTATTTAAAAAAGAGAAATCAATAAAAAACGACGTATATGTATATATAGGTATGAAGTTAGAATATAATATTAATACAGTAGAGTCCCGGAAACTAAGCCTAATGGGGATCGAATTGAGGCGGAGTTTGTGAAAAATGCCGTGGTTTTCAAGAATGGGATTAAAAAAGAATGTTTCCTCAGAAAATATTATACTGGACTTGAATGTATTGTTTTCTTGAGAATATAACAGAAAACAAACTACCCAAATACTCTTAAACAAAGGAAAGTACGTACTCTATGATGACATAGAGCATTTACTACATGGAAATAAAAATTAATGAATGCATAGTAGACAGTAATTACTCGATCAGACACACTTTAAAAAATACTTTAAGGCATATGAATTAATGAAGGCATAGTAGACAGTAATTACTTGATTAGACACACTTTAAAAAATACTTTAAGGCATAAAGCTGTCTATAATGAAAATTAAGTAACCGATTTTGTAAAACTGGTTACTTTTTTAAAAAAAGAAATGTGTAATGTCCGGTTTACTTCCGTACTGCACTATGCGTTTTGCTGCTTCATCACGGAGACGACGAAGGAACAGCAAGTCCATTACCGACGCACCTTGTTCAAAATACTGATGAGCGATTTCTACGGCCTTTAGTCCCTCACTATGTGATATTTTAGGAGTTTGTATGGTGTCCTCAACGTCAACGTCTTCATCTTTTTCCGGCACTTTTTCATTAATTGTGACAGCAGCAATAATTTTTTAATCGAACATAATGTCTTGCTCAGTTTCGTTCTGGATCCGCTGTTCAACGTCATTTTCATCGAACTCTGTACATCCAGGAACTCATCCAGGTTTTTTTCGACCAACAAGGGTGTGACCGAGTTATACGGACAGCCGGGTTACCAAGTGCCGAGTTTTCGGGACTCTACTGCATTAGAGTATCTTCTTTTTACATAGAGACAAAATGTTCCAAGCTTACGTATCGATCTTTAACTTCAAAAAAAGATTGTCTAAAGCATTTTTTTTAAATGAATAATCCCTCAAAAAGCATGATACAAAACTATTTTTTTGAGGATTGAATGATAATTTTTTTCTCTCTCTTTCAATCTTTGGTAGAATAATCGAGAGAAAGTTTTGTATACTAGACAATCAACAGAAGATGCACAAATTTCATTTGTTGGAAAGTTAAATTTCCTCTTATTAGGGAAGAAATTATTTTCTACGAAAATTTAACAAGAACGAATAACAGAAGGAATCGAAAATTCTGTCCCCCCCCCCCCCAGTATTTCAGAACCTACCCATGTGGAAAAGATGTTCTCTGGTATACAGATAAAGGAAAAAATAAAATTAAAAAAATTAATTTTTATATTAAATACTGCCATAAGGGAAATGAAATTTAGGTATTTGAGCTTATTTATGGTAAAATGTCAAAATATAAATTTAGTAAAATAGACATAATACTTTTTAACACTTAATGAGATGAGAGGACACCTACTGAACAGTTACAAGAAAAATACACCAGGTACATTTAACAGCTTCTTTAGTATTAAATTTTAGAAAACATATTGTCGAAATATTAGTGTGCGATCAAACAAGCGAAAGACGGAGAAAAGCATGAATCGGACTGATTGGACGGTGTGGAAAGCGAGACATGGGGGTTACAAAATTTTTCAATGTACTTTATACTATTCCCTACTCAGTACTCAATTATCAGTTTATTCGCTTTTGATTATTTATACTGCAAAAAAATAATTTTATTTTGAGTCTAAAATTATCTAACCAAAATTAAGTCTTTTTTTTTATTTTTATTTTTTATTTTTTCGAAAATTCAACCCTTTTGTGGCAATATTAAAAATTCTGAAATTATTTATTTTGATTATTTTTTCATAATCTCTCTCATACAAAATCTTTTCCGCATAGGTAGGCTCCTATTAATAATAATTTTTTTCCCTATATAACAGCGATTCACCCTACTAGATAATGTGAAAATTAAAATTAATTTCGTGATTGAAGCTCAATCACTGCATATACATGTTTTGTGAAATAATTCCATATATATAAATTTCTGTAAAACAGCTGTGCATCGAAGTGCAATGCTATGTGTTTTTATTATATGAAAAAGATTAATTGTGTTTACTTACCAGGAGCAAATAAGCAGCAAATAAGCAAAACTTGCATTCTGCTGTACTCTATAGGCTTATCTTAAATCTTCTTAGAATGGTAATGATAATATTCGGGTGTGATCAAATAATATATAGAAATACTTGAAAAACTTCTCTCCTTCCGAAATAAGAAATATTCGATTCAAATATATCTGTAAAGAAAAAAAATATTTATAAATAAAGTGAAGTTTTTTTGCCAGTTAATAAATTGACCTTTAATGAGTTCTTAAGATTTCTACCAGAAATGATAGCATCATTTAAGTTCTAAATATATAAATTTAGATTACATTTAGATATATAAATTTGGATTAGAATCATTACGTCTTTAAACTTTTTAAAGAGTTCTTTGGTAAAAAAAAAAGTAATATTTTTCAATACCTTTTTCTTTATCATAAAATTTAAAATAGTGGTAGTTGATAGACATCGAAAAAATTTCAACAGAATGCTTTAAAAATACAAAATTAAATCAAATTGGCCTATTTCTAGTCATTTATAAGATATAACTGTAATTTAAAGATTAGAATAAACCAAATTGATTTTTAAGCATGAGTTTTAAATTGATGTCTATAGAGGAAAAATAAACAAAATTATTTTCTCAGGCTGATTCGATTTTAATGGAAAGAAATCTCTTGAAAGAGGAGAAGTATTCATATAAAAAAGCCAATCATATAAGATAGTTAAGTTTTAAAATGTAGATTTCATCATAAGGCAGTTTTCTTTCAATCTTTTTTATTCCATAGAGCGATACAAAGGTACTATCTTATGATATGTTTATATCCAAACACAATGTACGCTATCATATAAATTCTGGATTCTCTATAAAAAGTTTATTTGTTAATTACTCTCACTTCAGAGCTACACAAAGTCTATCGTTAAAGAATCCTTGGACTCTGAACCACGGTCATACGAAAAGGATGAGACCCGAACTAGTACCTTACTATCGAAGTTTCCACAAATATCAGACAACAAGTTTGACATCTAATTATATTTTACAAGAAACAATCGCAACTATTCTGCATTTTAATGGAATCCGATTTTGAACCCTAGGATTTCTAATTATAATTCCGAGACTGTAGCACATCTGCTATAACAGTTACTTAAATAAAAAAAGTGCTTTTTTTTCTTTTAGTGTCGTTTAATTACTAATCGTTTTTACAGTAAGATGAAAGAAAGATAAACAAGATGTTGTTCTCTCTCTTTTCAAGACAGTTTTTAATAAGCATGGTGTGAAAATTTGGTGCACGAGATAAACAACTTGGGAATTCGCGTAGTTCCAATGAAAGATTAATTGAAACACAGATAACAAGTAAACCAACAACCCTTCCTAATCAATACATCAATTCGAACATTAATATATTTTATACCTTTTTTGAAGTTCTTCAGTATGAGGATTTTGAAAATGACTGAATAAGAATTAAAAAAAAATTAAGAATTATAATATAATAAACTTTAACACATTCTAGTGACATAATATGTTATTAATGAAATAAAAGACTCGAAGCATTTAAAAAGTATTTTAAATATGTTTAACCGACTTCCCCAGTATTCTAGAAGATAAAATGTTTTGGAAAGTCAAATATCATTACAAACTTAAAATCGAATTTATCATCTGGAAGGAAGATATTGACAGAATTGGAACATAAATTGAACGAGGCCACATTCCTTTTGAGAAAACTGAAGAGGAAATTTCTAATTTTACATGAAAAAAAATTACAAGATGGATTACTCTATACTTCCTTGTTTCATCGCGATAATTAAATGCTAATAAACCGAATAAGCATCTTCAATGTGTCATTGATACTTCCTTATTTACAAATGAAAAGAAATGATTGAGAAGAATAGTATAGAAAAGTGTGTGAATATTTTGATTTGCTCTATTTTTCATCAAATTAATCATTAATTTTCAATCACAAATAATGATAACATCAGATGTGCCTTTACGAAGAAAAATATTACATTGCAGAATGTTAGAAGATTACTTTAAATATCATTGAAACAATAAAGCACTACTTCAATTGTCAGTGTTCCACTAATTTCTTATATTTATTTAACAACTGATCTACATTGACAACAAATATTTTCAAAATCTAATTCTCAATTTAGCTAATGAAATTTCATCTCCTAATTATTTTTTATTTATTTAAGATCCATTTCATTAATGTTATTTCAGATTTACTTAAAAGTGAAATAATCTTTTAAAAATCAAATTTCTATTTCATAATTTTCTAAATTTTCGATTTAGATTGAAATATATAATTTTACATATTACTAAAATGTTGTAGTATATATGAATTTAATATTTTATATAATATTTCTTCCCTTTAAGCATATATTTGTCTATTTTTAATCACAGGATTTTGGTCTCAGATTTCAGAGGTAAAAACGTAACTATTGTATTTTTAGATAAGATATTGAAAAGGGACAGTTATTATTTGCATTTAACAGTTTCATTTTTTTTCGAAGTGTACTGTATTTATAAGGGTTGTAAAACGGAAAAATAGAAAGTTTTGTTTTTCTCTACGTTCATGAGCTATTTTTCGCTGTGCCAGTGCAATATTTTTTATCCTTCACAGTTAGCATGTAACCCGTTCAAAACTTCCAATAAAATTAGAGAGAGAGAGATTTATTGAAACAAAATATAGTTAACTATAATACAGGCACTGTTACCACTTTCATTACCTGAATAAGAACTCAAATTTTAGTGAGATTTTAAATAACTTCGAAACATATGAAAAGAAGCGGGTAAATAAATAATCTATGTAGTATTATGTACTTTTGTATCTGAACCATCTACAGGAGAGTTTCAGGGATTGGATTAGAAACAAGACTGGAATCGAAACTAGACATCAAATCAAACTTGGTAATTAATTTTTGGAATACTACTCTATGAAATAATCTTTTTACCGCATTAATAATCAATATATTGACCTCTTCAAACAAAGTTATTTCAAAATGTTAGTTTAAGCAATACTTTTAAGTTCATTTCTGATAGTCATCTTGAACAATGTGTATTGAAATGACACAGAGATGATTCGGTAGTTAAACATCGATCTAGTTCTTCTAATGAAAGTTGCTTTGAGTTCTGGGGCTCCTTCCAAAAGGCTAGCTCATTAGTCTCAATAGGTTTAGACCATGTTCCCACTGGACAAAAGAGTGAATCGCGTTCCCCTGAAAAGTTAAACTGGGTGCTCCTATTTAAATAACTTTCACACTAGCCCTGTTGTTCGAAATTGTTTCGGCATGTTAGAATGTTATAAGTAGAAAGCTTTCGGAATTAGATGAACCTTGAAATTTTCTGCCACTTCTTAAGGTCAATAGCTTTAGGAAGTATATGAAGCGGAAAGAAAGATGATTAACTTGTTTCCAGTCCCCTTTTCCTTTCAAATGAATCTAAAGAAAGGAACATTTGTGATTGCTCTCGGTCACTACCCTAAGTACTTCATTCTTCGGTAGTCCTTTATTAAATTCCGAACTAATAAAATCATTGGAGGAAGTTGGGTGTGAGAATATATTGGTGTTGCCCCATATTTCCTTTTTTGAGGCCTCCATGTTTTAAATGCAAGTAAATAGGTTGTTATATATGATAACATTCAAAACTACTCGAGATCTTAGACAGTTGGATATTCATTCATCGAAATATTTTCTTAGTAATTAAAAATAATTGTAAAAAGGAATATTGACTGTAAGGCAACCAGGCAACAAAGTCGTATATTAATATTCCGGAGAACTGTGGGGTTGTTTTTGATTCCAGTAAAAGTCGAATGTGTGAAATTATTTAAACAACTGCTCGTTAAATATAGGTAAGTTTCCTCGTAATAATAGGGTATAGTTTGGTAGTAGCTGAAAAACGAAACATGAACCGACTTAAATCACACATTTTCACCATATAAAGGTGTTCAAAATTATGAAAGGAGGGGAGAGGAGTCCGTATAAATATAAATTTTATAATTTAATTCTAAAGCTTGAATAATTGAAAAACTAAGCTTGGTGATATTTGAACAATATTTTTAATGCAAACGTAATTAATAAGCCATTCTTTAGAATCAGAATATGATTCTAGAATTAAAACGTATCTCATCTTTTCAAAAGTTATAACACTATTATTAATCAATTGAAAATTTTTGTCATTATAACGGTCTAATCCTCAAAAGATAATAATTTACTTTTGCATTTTAGGTAGCTAGCGCTCAAAAATATTCTTCGATTTAATGCATATCATGATACAGACGTTACGAATATGAGAAATGATTTATTTTAATCAAAGCCATCAAATAGTTGTGTTGTGTTGTGTGTTTCAATTTAAGTATTCCTCTCTCTTACTGTCTTTTGAAACAAAAATCTTCACAAATAAAAGTTTTAATACTGACAAATGGAAATGATTGAAATAAACGCATTATTTGAAGCAAATTCTCTCTCCTGAGAAAACAAAAGAGAAAAATTAAATTCTTAAATTTTATCAAAATATTTGAATAACTAGAGAAAAATTAATGTTTTACATGCACTGATTAGATAGTGACTGTCCACCATAAATTCTTATATTTGCTTTAAATTAACCAATTGATCTGTATGCAACATAGGGAATAATTGAGTATATATATATATATATACACACGCACAGTCGAACCTCCATTTTATGAACCTCTTTTTTACGAGCTTTCGCCTGAAACCAAGAATGTAAACTATATTGAAAATGAATCTCGATTTAAAGAATTTTCTACATAACGAACTTTTTTTAGGGATTTAGCGATTTCGTTAAATAGAGGTCCGACTGTATATGTATATATGCTCTTGAATGTATGTTTATTCTTCTTAATTGTACCTTTATGCTTTTATTTCCATTTATATCATACTCTTTCATATTAGTTTTATTTATTAAAAGCTTGTGACTTGTTTACACGTGCAAATTTTAGGTGTAAGACTTTTTTAATCCTGGTTTACATATTCCTGAACTTTTCTTGTGCTATTATGTATAAATTTTCTGTTGAAAGGGAAGGTTAGGATCCTATAAAGCAAGCTTAACCCTACTTCATTGTGCTAAGTCAGTGACAGCTTTAGAATACATAATTGTTCTCCATTTGGGTTAATTGACCTTTCTTCACATATTGGAGATTTTCGTTTTTGGTTCTCGATTTCAGTATCTAAATTTCCTTTGATTTTTATAGGGTATCAAATATTTCCATCACTTCTTCTATTATATATATATATATATATATATGTAACAATTTTACAAAAGAAATCTTTTTGTATAAATCTAAACATATAAATGCAAATGACAAAAAAATTTTTAAAGTCTACTTTAGAACTCTAGAGTGTATATTAATGTTAAAGAAAATATTTCATTCAATTTACACAACTATGTATTTGATTTAGCATTCAGAGATAAATTGGAGAAAATTTAAAGACCGAATGTTTTGTTTAATAATTTACGCAAATTTAAACGAAAAATATTGCGCACTTGAAATCTGTGCTAATAAAGCTTTTTTATTTTTACTTTAAAAATATAATTTAATTTCAATCGTGGGATTCAGAAGGTATGCAATTAAAAAAAAATTGAAAATCTGTTTTTTTTTTTTTGTTTCAAAATTTTTGCTATCTATTTTTAATCTTGGGGAAACAATCTTTGGAATCTTTTCCTGTATATTCATTCAGAGTCAAGGATACGTTAAAAAACTTAATGATGAACGTAGAGAATATACCACAATAAATGTCCTTCAAAATTATTGCATGTTTTAGTAAGAGGTAATAAGTTTTCTGCTCATTCTAACAAACACAATGGCTCTTCAAAATTAGTTCCCAAAACTTCATTGTGCTTTCCAATTTATTGTTGAAAGTCATCCATAATCCTTACGGTAAAATATCAAAATTAAGAGCGTCTAAACTCAGTTTCGGAAATAATTGAAATATGTGAAATTTTTAAAACCTCAGTTTTAAAATTTTTTTTGCCACGAAAAGATTCATTAATGGATAAAATCATCAATAATGCAAACGTTCTAGTCGAAAATTTAATTTCTTCAAATTCAAATTATTCATTAATTGGTTTGAACTATTTTTTCATTATTAAAACTGAAATTCCCGAAAAAAAAAATTCAGTAATTAAGAAGTAAGCAGTATTGATTTCTCCGTCTCTTTCTTATTGTTATCTATTTTTCAAATTCTTCATTTATTTTATTATTAATTAATTCATTTTTATTATTAAGTGTCACAATCAAAAGGTAAAATCAAATGTTCGTGTCTCCATTTCTTTTAAGATTTGATTGATTTTTTTATTGACGTTGTGAACTTCGAAATAATACGAGAACTATTGGTGGAGGGCCTCGTAATTTTAAACCAGGGTCAAGTGACAAGGACGACACTTGAATGAGACCCTATTTTCCAAACTTCTACGTCACACCAACGTGAGGACTTTGAGCTTTTACAGATTTAACGAGAGTCAGTTCCACGTGAGGCATCAGGGCTCAAACCCACGTCTCGACAGAAATAACGAATTCGCGATCATGAACACTCAGCTACCATAGTCTATGGATTGGTCATAATATCACAAAAATTCTGTTAGATGTCACTGGCTTTAAAGTTCCCAGGTACTATATGAAGTGAGCGTTTGGAGATCAGATCTCAATTACGTCAATTGAATATAGTTAAAATATATGAGATACAGTGGCGCACACAAGGCTAAGGGTCCAAAGCCCTTGATTTTTTTTTCAATTGATTATAATTCTAAGTATATAGTACGTAAAATTCAATTCAATATTTGTTATTAATAATTAATTTTAATAATTAATGCTAATTTTTGATTCAATAATTAGTTTTTTACGGTTTTTTAGTTCCCCAAAATCGATAGAATCAAAAGGAGCATGATACAAGAATGGTGGACTTTCGACCCTGGACCCCCGCCCCCTCCCCCCCCTTGAAAAATTCCTGTGTGCGCTACTGATGAGATACATTATAAAAGAGTACAGCAAGGTACTTATAATTTTAGCATTTACTAATTGTATTATTTAACATTTTATAATATGCGGAACATTTTAAGATATTTTACTAAGCATTCTATTAGCAATAAAGCATTTTATATTTTATTAAACATGTTTGGTAAGAAATGCTGAAGCCTTTCAATCAAAATACTTTTAAAGGAAAACCTGTTCATGAATGAATAATAATAAGTATTAAGAATGAGGGAAGAAATGATAAAAAAAATTCTTATGTATATATAAATATAAATGATTTAAATTATACACTTGAAAATGTTTTATTCAGTATCGGAAAAAAAATTCTAATCCGATAACCACTTGTTAAGGTATTGCAACATTTTTAAGCCCTCTTTTACTCGAGATAATAGCATTATTAGAAGCCTAGTCGATATTTTTTATTACCCTCACACTGTAAATTATTCACTATTATTTAATGAGCATCACTGTAAACACACGCAATGCGATATCTACAATTTATAATTCAGAAAGTTGACTAGAATGACGTCTGACATACAAATTTTTTTTCAAACTTTTAAAGCACGTGAAGAATTTAAAATATGTAATTTTCTTTTAGTTTCTAGTTTCATCTCAACCGTAGTTAGCAGATTTCAAGCCATTAAGTCATGAGTACCATAATCCAAAACTGTATCAGGAAAATGTAAAGAATAACTATAGAATAAAAAAAGTAATATATGGAGATATAATAGTACGATTTGAGGATTTTTTTTCAATTTTGTCTTATCTTTTTAACTAAGCTTTGTATTTTTAAAAACACATTTTTATTATTTGATGTGGTAATAAACAGTAATTACAGTAAACATACATTGCCTGTAAACTCGATGCAATTTTATAACACTTAAAATATTTGCTGCCCATAAGAGAAAAAAAATGAAGTTACTAAAAATGAAACCATTTATAGAACACATAAAATCGACCTATTTTTAAATTCATTTAAAAAATTGACCTAAGTTAGCTTACAAATATGATTATTTTTAATTAAGTAATTTTTGTTGTTGTAATAATCTAAAAATAGCGTATTTCCTAACGTAGAAAAAGTATTTACGGTGTAAAATTAACTAAAATTTCCTTGTTAGGTATAAAAACTTTCTGTTTTATTTCTTTTCCTCAAGCGCACTGTAATGTAAGACGCGAGAAGTTCATTTAGCTCAATTTACGACAAAAAAAAAAAAAAAAAAAAACCCACGAACGTTAAAGGCAAGTTGAAAGGAAAAAAATGTAAAAAAAGTTAAGGTTCTTTCAATAGGTCAAGTCGTTTCTTACAGTAGTTGTCTCCAAAATCTATGTCGCAGAATCAAGTAAATAGGGCAAGGTTATAAAAATAATTTCGAACGTAAAATTATTGAATAAACCTTGAGTATTAGAAGCAAGTGAAGCTAGGTGAGAATTTTTTCTGCGCAGTTTGGGAGGGGGGAGGAAATTACTTTTTCATCCCTTTAAATAAAACTTATCGTGTTTTAACAGTATTTTCGAATTTCATTATCTGATTTATTGACACTATGCATTCGTTGGAGTCATTTTAAATCCCATTTATTTGAATTGCTCTTAAAATGTGTGATAAGTTTTTCTGACCTAATTTATTTTTGATATGTGGTCCAAGAGATACATTAAGTGGTTCACATAACCTATTTCACACACAATTTGGAATTTAATTTCGTTAAATGTATTTTTAACTAAAAAAAATATTGATTGCGATATTTCTTTTTCACACACACACATTCTTAAATGTATTCCTGATCCTAATTAAACATAAATTGAATTTTTTCCTCGAACTATATAAACAGTATAGTTGCATACGATTTACTAGTCATAATTAACACTGAGGATTTTTAAATCAAAGGAGTATAAAAACAATTTATTTCTAATATCATACGATTATTTTACATTTCCTTTACAAAAGTAATAAACACAGAAATTTTCATAAAAATGTAAATAAATACTCATAAAATAAGACAGCCTACATTTTGTATCTCCAATAAATTTTAATACTCTCTGTATGAATATTTTCAATGCTCTTAAAGCTAAGATTCAATCTTTGGTAATGAAACTCTTGATAATATCTATTTATTGGCAGTAGTTAATTTATCAAAACAAATTCGCTACATGTGTTACAAAGTTTAGCATAAAGCTTTTTCTCAGCAATTAATAAAGAGATAAACTTAGCTATACATAAAACTAGTAGAGTAACCGTAATTAAGTACACTTATTAAAATTATCGCTCTCATTCCTTGTTAATAAGAGAAATGTTATTCTACAAAATAGTATCGGCAATGAGCTAAAGAGTCATAAATAGATTTAAAGAGAACTCAAAAAATCATTTTCATACATATAATTCTTTTTCTTGATTACCATCCCTTTCTAGTTTGTTCTTTGAAAGTGTTATACATTAAAAAATACAATGCTCAAATGGTACATATATATACATATGTAACTTTTTTAATTATTAAATTGTTAATGCTTGTATAATACACAGTATTAATGTAAGAACACATGCTGCACATTGCATTTTAAAACCATTTCGTTTTCAAAGAAAAAAAAAAGATTCACATCTTTTCTTTAGTAACCCCATCATTATATTTTGTTTTTATACACGATCCTCACTCTAAAAAGAGTTTTTATTTTTAAATAAGATTAATTAATTTTTAAGAAAAAAGTTATTTTTATTCGACTTTCAGTGGTTTCTGCAAAAGTTTTAAAATATACGTGTTTATAATAATAATAATCATAATAATAAAAAAAAAATTAAAAAACTTTTAAACAACGAAGGTATACAGACACCTTCCAAGCAACTTACATGACTATTTGTACAATGTTGTAACTTGCAACAAGGACCAATCTAATCGTGAGTCAGTAAGCTGCAATTTCGTGAAGTTCATTAGTCAAATGGGCGGCTCAGGTACTCGCCCATCATTTTCTTTTGATCAACTAACATATTCATCATTTTCAAAAATAAGAAGCATGGTTTTTTTTTATTTTATTTAAAACCAATCATGAATACATAAAATAATACAAGACGAATTGATAAATTGTTATGCTTCAACGCAACATGGCCTCGTTCCCTTTTTTTAAAAAATTTATTTAGTAGTAAAGTAACCCTATGGGAATGAATTAAGGTCGAATGATGCCATAAGAACAATTCAACAACCACCCTTCAGACCAGACATTAGTATCTTATGTACTGAATATGAAACAGGAGCTCAAAGATTCAATTTTGTTTCAAACTAGGTCCCATAAATATGTTGAATGTATGAAGCGTAGTCTCTATAATAATTTTAACACTCGACAGTAATCGGTAACGTATGCAACTTATTTTATTTTACAAAAATAAATAAATAAATAATAAATACTCTTGTATATTCTCTGCAGAACAATGTAAGATTGTTTTTATCTTCGGAAAAATATTTTGTGGGGAAATATGTAATGTAAATTTCAAACTTTGGTGGTATTTTCAATTAGTTTTAACTCGCGAAAAAGGCTGTCCTTTGTGTTATTAGAAACGTGCTTAGTTATCTAATAGTTACCCAGCGCCTGCAGCTACAAAGGCATTAAAGCAAATATATAAAAAAAAATCCAATGTTAGTTTGGAAACGAAAAATATCACGCTTAAGAATTGACATACGTTCATGGAAGATCAAAATGATTAAAAACTTTGATATTCAAGTTTTATTTGAATAATATTATCTGTATGTCAAATCCATCTTTGACAGGTATTATGTGGATAATGAAGGATTTATATTCTTGTTAAGTTTACATTTAAAGAAGAGAGCCTCTGCAGATACAGTGACAGCCAGCTCACATGAGAAATAAAAAAAAAGAGCCAATTCTCTCTCTCTCTCTGGAACTTTCTTTTTAATCCAATAACCATTTCCCACTAAGTGTAATGCACTTTTTCTTTGAATATGGCATTCAACATTTACTAAATGTTTAAACTGAGGTTGTTTAACTAGTATCACAAAAAGAAATCATAAGTAAAATTTCAAACTAGACACAATGAAGGCAAAACTTTTCAGGAATTAAAGAAAAAAACATTTATTATTCAGTCATTTTGTTACAGTGCCTAGTTTTTTTTTTTTTAAAAAAAAACTAAGATAACTTGAAACTGTTTTGAACATTTTACTGTTAAATATGATGGTACAGAAGAATTTAAAAAAAAAAGGCAAATAATATGTGATTTGAAAGATGATTGAAGCATAGAACCCATTTAAAACTCAAGTGGAAACATTTTTAATCAGGTTTAATCAATATCCTAACTTTTAACAAATTTATATAAACGAGAATATGAAAAAAAAATTAGTAAGTATATCACAACAATGAAGGAAGTGAGAAATAATTAAAAAAGTCTGTGAATAATTTTTGGAGAAGTAAAGAAATTGATTATTAAATAATTTAATCATAACATATTTCATTCTTGAAATGCTAGTTTAAGTAAATGCATACAATTTTGCATTTATTTAGTATTTAGTCGATATTACTTTTAAAAAGTGACAACAAATGAAAGCAAATTGAGACCATATTCGTGGTATGTTTGTCAATAACCTGGAGAATGTTATATCTTTAGAATGCAAGTATAAAATTTTAAATTACGCTTCATTGTTAAAAATAGATTTAACAGAAAGGGAAAAGTGAATTCAAAAACTATAATTATACAGGAAAAAAGGAAGAAGAAAAAAGCAGTAATAAAACCTTAAAGATGGCTAATAGTGAATCGGTCCACTAAAACTCAATGAAGAATTAACTAATACAATACTTCTCACTATGTCTAAACATCCGATTTCTCTAAAAACGTGAGAGGAATTATAACCGCAGAAATTATAAGTGATCTGGTAATAAGACCAATGTACTAGCAAACAGCTGATGGTACTCGAAGAAATTTAATAAAACTTCAATTAATACGTTTAGACTTAACGCCAATTTCTTAATATAGTGTTCTACTTTTACAGTATATATATATATGAATAAAAACTATAAGAAACATAAAAAAAAACATGTAAGAATAGATAATAGAAACATAGTACAAAAATCACTAAATAACGTAATAAATATATGAAAGGAAGAAAAGTAAAACAATTCAACAAAAATTTAAAAAGGAACCAAGCGAGTCAAAAAGCAGTTTTGGACTTAGGACCGAATAAGTAGGGTTAAACTAGCTTTATGGTACCAACCTTCCCCCTTTGTGACTCGGTAGGTAAAAAAAAATCCAATATAGCACGTAGAAAATAAATATAAATTGTAAAATTATTATGTAAAACTCCTCAAGATGAGAAGTCAACCAATTTATATTCTGCAACACAACCTATAATCTCTAAGAAGAATTTTAAAATACTAATCAAAGCATTCCCATGGAAGTGAAGAATCCTGAAATCAATGAAAAGCTACTGTCATTAAAGTAAGCATCCAAATTGTACATATACGTCATCTCTCTCTCTCTCTCTCTCTATATATATATATATATATATATACAGAGATAGAAAAGAAGTAAAACGAAGAGAGAATAAGATCTGTAGGATTCGAAATAAAAAAAAAGCAACTTAGAAACTATCACCGCAGAAAAAGTAAAAAAGCAAAGAAGAAATGGGATCAGTACGTAGATAAACAATAGATGAAATTCCCAGAATATGAAACATTTCAATTAATACAATGTTTTTTATAATCTCTAAAACGTTAAATAACCAATTTAAAAGCAAATATTAAACTTCATCAATTCTAACTGTAACGAAGCAGGTAAAATGAAATAAAAGAGATGACAGAGTGTTTGCATATAGCAGATAGAACCACCGCTTGAAATCAAAGAAACTTCAATAAACACACATGCTCTTATTAAGTGCCCCTCTTCCAACAAAAATACCACGGACAGCCAATTTCAGCAAGTGTTTTAATTCATCAACCATCATTGCAGAGAAAGGAAAGCTAAGTTGAAACGAGGCCTGTACGTTGGCGAACAGCAGATGGAGCCCCAGAAAATCAATGAAACGTCAATTACTACACATCTGGACATTACACCCATCCTTTTAATTAAGTGGCACCCTCCTACAGAAATGCCAGAGAGAGCCAGTTGCCCCTCAAAGGTTCGGAACGAAAGCGAAGAGGATTTTCAAGAGATATAGGGCAAGGGGAGGTGAATGAACGCAAGTAAACCGATCTTGCCTCGACTTCAGTGGTGTCTGCCTTTAGCAACGTCCGATTGCTTCCCGTAGATTTCTCTCGCAGGTCAAAAATAACTTTTGTCGTTTCGTTCCGCCTCTTTTTCTGCCTCGTTTCTACAACCCCCATAAGCGGCTTGGACAGAATAGCCCGAAAGAAAGCGTTCCGAGGTTTTCTTTAATCATAAAGTCTAATGATTGATGAGACCGTTGGGGAGACAGACATGAATACTTTAAAAAAAAAAAAGAAAGAATTTCATTCGTCTCTTTCTAATTTTTTAACCGAGAAGAGTTTGATAGGATTTTCCTCCTTTGGAATAATATGTACGTACTCGGAACCCATCATGAGGGAATTTTTTATCTTACAATATGAAGCCTCAGCAAAACCAGAATGCCAGATCCGTCACAGAAGCGATTTGCATGGTTTTAAGTATTTTTGACAATTATCTAAAATTAAAATCATAAAATTTTAATTTTTGGAGTTGAACTGTTTATTTCCTTTCACGAAGTGGATAAACACGCAAATAATTTTTTTTAAAAAATACATATTGTTTATATATTACAAGTATTTCTTTAACATTTAATTTTTTTAAATGTAAATTGAAAGCAATTGATGTTTTTAATAACATAAAAATATGTTACAATTATCTTTGCTCCAAATCATCATGTTCAATGGGGAGTTACTCTTAACATGTACTATAAGAATTTAGTTAATCACTCTCCAAATGCATTTTTAAAACTACGAAAGGTTAACAATACTTCGAAATCCCTAGGCAAGCTTAATGAAGTGTAATACGAGTAATATCTTTGATTCGGGTTAAAACTCTCCTTTAAAATAAAAATAAAAATTTTCGCAATACATTAGTGATAATTTGATTCCAAGATCGGTAAGTCAGCTTTAACGTAACTTCAAAGGACAATACATTTCTCAATAATCAATTAACGACGGAATTATTAATAAGTCTAGTCAGAATTTCGCAAAATTTGCATTCTCAGAAGCTGTTACGACAGCTTAATAACCTTGAATTTATACTTAGAATCAAATAATCTTCGCTGAGATTAATTACTTTATGTATTGCCGCGACTAATAAACGAATTCTTTATAATTTTAAATTAATGGAATAATTATGTGTTATAAAAGGTGGTTTCTTTTCGACACTTTTGCATGCATAGTAATTTTTATTATATTTACCGCACGCTGTTTGGAAGAGACAGAAGGCAATCAGAAATAAAAAGAACGTTATTCTCCATGCAGTATTTGTATCAGTACCTATTTAATTGGTGAAATAATCAAATTGCTTGTCTAGTTGATTTAAAATTTAGTCATATTTAATGAATATTAAATGATAGTAATGTAATTTTACTTTATCATGTATGATGTATAACTTAATAATGTAAATGACGAATTTTGTGTGAATTTATTTTTTAATGAAGAGTTTGATATTTCATTAATAAAAAAAATCAGTTATGAATCACTTTTTCAAGGAAATTCAGCTAAAACATTTAGTTGCTTCATGGCTAATATTTTCAGACGAACAACTGCCCCTGTTTCAAATCCCAAAATTCATTTAAAGTATAGTCAAAAAACAATAATTTAAAATGTGAAAAACGAAATAAGAGCTTCCATGATGTCAAGTTATTTTCTTATATGTTTTGGGTTAAGCGGAAGGAATTTTAGTAGTGTCGAAAAGCAAGTATTAAGAATGGTATTTGAAGACGTGTTGTTTGTAATCCATGTCGCGTTCATCAGTGGGCAATCTGAGCACTGTGTGTGTAATCCCTCCAGAGCTACATTGACCTCACGCTGAAAGGGTTAAAGCAAAGGCTGGAATTAAAAGATCTTAGCACACCGAAATGCGTCCACAAACAGGGAAGAGGAAGTGTGAAAGGAAGAAAGTGGATGTTTTTCAAACTTCTCTCTCTCTCTTGTTTACACTAGCAAGATTCAATCCTGCCACAAGATAATAAAGTAAAAAAGGAACACCCAACTGGTACATATCGATTTAAGAACGTATTATCGGAAAAGACATCAGAGCTAGACAATTTTTAAATCTTCCACCATTAAGCTCTGGCTTTCAGAAAGAGTAGGCTTTTTTGCGATCGGCTTTTGGGTATATGGAATGTTGCTCATCAGATATTAGTTTCTAACAATAATAAAGATTTTTAACAAATTTAATCTCCTTTTCTTGTTATAGAAAAAGAGATGATTGCATAAAATTCTGATTTAATTATTAACCTATAATACAATAGCATTGCATACTTAATTGTCGTATAAGGTGTCTCCTTCTCATCTGATTAAGTTTCGGAATTATGAATAAGAGAGTATTTATTAACGTAGTACTATAAAACAACACAACGGGTATTGGTGACGGACCTTGTAATTTTGAACCATGGCCAAATGAAGAGGATGATTCATAAGCTGGTACCCCCTCTCCAAACTTTCACACCATACCAACGGGCTGACTTTGAGCCTAGACAGATTTAACCCTTTATCTACCGACGGTACATATAAGTACCACTCACTTTAAAATTCAATGAATAACCATTTTTACGAATACTCTGACGATACACAGCAGGAATATTCTTTTAAATCCACTCTTCCACGATATATGGAAGCACGGGTTCTATGATGAGTATTTTAGCGGAGAAGGCGAATAGTTTTATAGCAGAAATTACATTTTCATCTGACGGCGTTTTCAGCGGATTGCAAAGATTGTCATTTTTATTCCGAAAAAATAGTTAATGTCAAAAAGTAAGTGACTTATTTTTCTTTTGTGTACGTTAATGAAGACCTTAGAATACGATTTGACTCTTTATTTTAAGTGAACAGTGTGCGCATAATTAATTTTATAGTTGAATATGTTTAATTAATTAATTAGCTCTAATTAAATTTCCCAAAGTTGAGTATTTTGTTTTGTATATCCCTTAATTTTCAATGTAGTGATTCAAAAAAAAATATTGCATGAAAAAACTTCAGTAAATAATAGTGCGGTAGATAAAGGGTTAACGCGGGTCTCTACAAGGCGGGTCTTCAATGGCTCGAACTCATAACACGCCAGCCACGAGTCTGTGACCATAACCACTAGGTAACCGGGGCCACTCGGAATTAGGAAATCCTTTTCTATTATTCATTGCATAGATTCAACTCGACATTAATTAATAAACTGGATTCAAATTCTAATAAATTAATCCTTAACGGTAAACTTTACAATGTCATCAAAATTTCCCGAATTTTTTTATCACAGGATTTTTTTTACAAGAAGTGTAGATGAAGGTAGAAAATTTACAACCATAGTCATTTAATATGTTTAAATTTTATAGGATGCGAGTCCATGCTTAGAGCAATATTCATAAATTTTCAATCTTTTGCTACTGTAGATTCCCTCATCATTGGAAATAATGAAATGACTAAAAATAACAATTTTCTAGCCATGTAGTTTTATGAAGGGCATATATAGACGACTTCGTAAAATATTTCGTTCTAGTTTCATTTTTAAAATACAAAAATTCAAGGATATAGCAACGTAATATTTCTAAATGTAAGAAATTTTCTGTTAATTTTAAAATTTTCTGTAGTACGTTCTAATACTAAATTTAGATTTTATAAAGAGATGTTGAAGAACATTCAATCTCTATATATATTAACTTGAAATCGGTTTTACTATTCTAAAATCCAATTCTTTCCATTTTCTAAATAATTGCTGTTCCCAAGCATTATGAAAAACCACTGAGAAATAATTAATTCTTAATATTCACAATTTTTGTTCAAGGCACAACAATCTGGTTGGTCGTTGGAGTCACGTTTTAAAAGATGGAAAATTATGAATTTTGACCCAGGTATACCTGCAGTCACTAGTAGTCAGAATATTAGAAGTTGTTATGCAATATCTAGTGTAGCCTAGAAGTCTTCCGTGAAGAAGTTGGGAAATTATAGCGTAACTAAGGTGTCGACCTTGTCATCTGACCAGAACTCAGATTGTGAGATCTGTTGCCATGCCCCTTCATATTACTATAGCCTCATGCTAATTAAGGTTAAATTAATGATTCTTCTACTTTAATAAATTTCCTCTTAAATAACTGATAATCCAATGCACAGTTGATAATTGATGTTAATGACAATTCAAGAAAGTTCCACCAACAAAACTTTTTTTTTTACATCGCAACACCACATGGATGTTAATAGAAAATAAAATGCCCCTCAAGGTTGACAAAAAATGAAGCAAGTAATATTAAGCATGGTTTTATCCTATCCTATCAAATATTCATGACGTAAACACACGCGCTCAAGCTTACGAAACAAAAAAATTTAAATTTTATATTCCTCTAAATTAAAAGTCATATATTTCCTCCGAAGGAAACTGATAAGAAGCAAAATTTAATCCTAATAACACTTGTTCACTTTCAAATTTAAAAAAATAATAATAAATTGCGTTGTCAGAGAGAGCGTGTAACCAGATACGGAAGCGGGTCTCCTCTACCTTGATGAATACCTCAAGCATCGCTCAAGGACGAAAATAAACCAAAGGACGTCTTATATCCAGGAAGCGACTGTTAGAAGCATAAATAGGCGAGAAAGGACTCGTTAAGTGTGTACTTTGGGGACGAAAGAAAACAAATAAGATTAATTTTACAAACACTTTCGCTTCCGAGTTTATTAACTTGGAGTATTTCTGCAAATAGTTGGGAAATTTGTGATTCTTAACACAGTGCACAGACAGAAGAACTAACTTTTATTTTTTCGTTATTGTTTGTCATTACTTACAGGTAGAAAAGGACTTCCTTTTTTTGGAAGGAATATTTGTAAATGAATATGAATTAAAGATGAAATTTCGTAGTGCAGAAAAAGCACAGGCACAGCTTTATACATATATATAATTTGATTGATATATTTTATACAAATGTCTTTCATATATATATATCTTTATAAGATGATTAAAATTCGTTTCCTGTACATAGCCAAACTTCTGTGTTAAAACATTTGAAATTGATTATTATCAAATTAGAAATGAGAGATATAATTTCTGTATTACTCGATGTAAGTTGTATCCTTTAGTCCCTTTCCATTTGAAATAAATTATTATTTAGCCTGAATACAAAGAGCATAAAAGAGAAATCACACAAACTGACATTTTTCATATGAATACTTTTTCTTATGTCACATCGAATAGGTAAAAGTTAAACTTTGCTTATACATATAAAGATATTACAAAATTCTACGCCTTAGCTAGACCTTACGAAATATAAATGTCTGAAAAATCAAACTAACAGTAAAGTCGAACATCTCAGCAAATGGCAATGACACTTATTCATATAAACCAGTTTGGTTTTTTGAGTTCCTAGCTCTTTTAAAATGGATGGCAAGACTGCGCTCAATAAACGTGACCCACCCTTGAAAATGAATACATGGTCTTTCATTAAAAATATTCAAAAAAGTAAAATTATATCTGATTTCTTATTTCAATAGGAGAAAAAAAAAGAAATAATAATTTCAGCCCCGAGAATTCAAGTCACAACGTAAAGTATTTCACAATTACTATTAATACTAGGCCATCACATGAAACTATCACTCGAATCTACAATGCATGCGTTTCCATTATGAAATCCTTAACTTCTTAAAATAGTGTCTAACATTGCCACCCAACGGTCATGTGCTGGAAAACATCTTTTCAGCCATAGCAATCTCTCTCTCATTTATAATCTTTTTTCTTCTTTTCTACCCTTAAGATGATGGAAACCGGTGTTAGCAGGCACCTCCAAAGAGTAGGAGCTCGTACAGGTAGGGTGAACGCCCTTCAGTCAAGTTGCGAACCGAAACAAAAGATAAGTCATAAAAATAGTCTATTTTGGAGACTTCTATCAGTTTATTTCTCCGCTTGTAAAAAGGTGGATGAAAAAGTGGCGTTGACTTCCTCCAAATGGGTCAAAGAGTTGTTTTCCCATAGCGTCTATTCTGAGGACTTATTTTCGGCACAACGCACATTCAGTTCCCTGACCTCCTAACACAGAAAGGAAAACTTCAGTTGAAGTTCACTTGTTACTTCTTCGATCCCATTGAAGTTTTAAATATTGATAGAAACACTAGGAATCAATAGAACCAAATAGGAGCCACTGGCCACGAAAAAAAATGATTGAACGATGATGAGATTCAATTGTTGTGGGTCCATGATATCTTTTTTTAAAAAAATGTTAATCTTCGTGTTGGGTGAAGGAACGGGTTAATTGGGTGTTACATCTCTTCTCTTTGTATCTACTTCGCAGATAGGGAAAGTTGTAGTATATCCTGAAGTCAAATGAAATGATGTCAAGAGAAACTGCAGCAGGAAAAGAGAAACTAATTTAAAATGTCTTTTCGAATAGGGCAACTGTATTTTAGTCGATTAACATGTGGCTTAAGTGACAGAAAAGCAATCCTCTTTCATGGATTTGTAGTTCTAGAACTTAACTTTACATGTATATATAATTCTTATTAACTTCACGAAACTGTATCGCCAAATAGTAACATTTTGTTCAGACTACAAATCAGATCTTTAGAATGTAGCGCATTGACCCAATAGCTAAAAAATTGTTTTCAGACGTTACATCAAGTATTATTAAGGTTAGTCGTTTTTCCAGAAATTTCCACAATTTTTATCCTTTGTAGGTCGAGTATAGAAACGTTATCTACGTTAAGTATATTGTTACAAAAATAGACTCGTCTTTTCCAGATGTTCTTGATTAATATAAATAAATTATTCGACCATTTCATAAACTAACCGGGTATTTTTATTCTCTAAACTGATGGAACAACCAGTCATACGTTATGCCTTACAGAGATACTTTTTGAGAAGTTTTCAAAACTTCTAATTAATACAATCGTATCCAAGATTTTGTATAGGTAAACAATGTCTTCATTTTATATTAAACATAGCCTCGACTTTCGGAACACTTTTCTGTGTAAAAAAGTGTTGTTTTTCCGCATGCAAGGGATCTGCAGAGTAGAAAGCTTTAGTACAGGGGTGGCCAACCCAAATGACCTAGCGGGCCACTTCGGAAAAACTTTACAATCCGGCGGGCCGCATATAAAAATATATATCTTTATATTAGATTTGGATCCATTACAAACATTTGTTGGAATGAAAATTTAAAACAGACTGATATATTATTATTGTTTTCATTGTTTTTCATGTATACAAACATAGATAGTACAATAATAATAATGCAATGATCAAATAATGTTTAATTTATTTAATTAGTGAGTTATCTGTTTCTCGACTCTTTCACTTAGTTTTTGCAAGTCGATCTCAATGCATGTGTATTTGCGTATCGTAATTGACGTTGCAGATTTTCGTGCGTTAAGTTTGAGCACGATTTCTGTTTGATAAATTTCAATTTAGAAAAAAAAGAGATTCGCAGTAACAGAAGCAACGTGATAAAATAATAACAGTTATGGAATTTATTTTTTTTACAAAAAAAAAAAAACCCTTTAAAAAAAAACCTTTAAAAAAACCTTTAAAAAAATATTGTACAAAATAATCGAATATTGTAAAGTTGTAAAGAATTTCGCGGGCAGCAAAATTATTCAAGACGGGCCACATGCTGCCCCCGGGCCGCGGGTTGGACACCCCTGCTTTAGTAGCTAGAACTGAATCTCAAACATTATCTCCTATCTGAATTCATGATGAGGCAGCGGTAGCCTAGCGGTCATGGTCACGAACTCATGGCCGGCATCTCATGAGTTCGAACCTCGTCCCCCTGAAAACCCACCCTGTAGAAGAGCTGATCAACGCTAAATCTGTCGAGGCTCAAAGTCCTCCCGTTGGCGAAGTTTGGAAGTTCAGAGAGGGGGAGGCAGCTCATGTGTCATCCTCGTAACTTGCCCAAGGTTTACAAAACTACGAGGTCCTTCACCAATAGCTCTCATGTTGTTTTATAGTATGACGTTAATAAATGCTCACTCACATAAATTCATGATTCATACAGTTTCAGAAAGAAAAAAAAAATCATTTCTCAGTTTCTATATTTAAACATGCAAACAGTCACATACAGCGGGATTTTTTAAACATTGGGGAAGTGAGATTGGTAAATATATTAAAGCCATTCTTAAATTTCTTAAAACTGTCCCAAAATTCCACAAGCTTGAAATTTAAAGATCCTCGTACATTTCAGGTACATTTCTTGAAATATTATTCCAAATTTTTTGAAGTTTGTTATTCAGTACCTTAGTAGTTACATATCAAAATGTGTCAAAGTACTATGACATTTTCCTTTTACAGATGAAATGTTCATAACAAATAACTGAACCATTAAAATGATACTTCACTTCCCCCGTATTAACAAGCCTCAGAATTTATATATATATGTGTATGTTGATGGCATTTTTCTTACTATTTAAAATCTAAATATATTTCTATATTTCAATATTTACTGACCTTAAGAAGCTGTGATTAGAAAAAGAAATTGCATTAAAATTTGCTTCGTTTGATCTACTTTTATCTAATGTACTTCAACCATTTTGCTCATAAATATTGCTTTTTTTTATTTCATTAAGAAAATTAACCGGTTACTTATTTTTTCAACACGTGCTTTAGAAAAAGATTTTTTTTCCTTACACTTTTAATATTTCACTAATTTTATCTTTAAGTCAATCTTTCTTCCTTTGAAGCAATTAATTTTCCACTTCCATTAATCCAGAGTCGTTCGGACGAGAATTATCTCTTTCATTCCGGTTTCCATTTTTGAATCTTAACAGGCTTTTAGGTTTCTTTTTTTTAAAAAAATTACCACTCATTTTAAAACCATATATTCATTCTAAGGCAACTGTAATATTTGAATCATGTAAATCTTCTCTTTGACCTTCTTTTTTGGACTGTATATGCAGTTAAGTGATAACTTGATGAAAACTACTTATAGAGAGCAATTATAAATTTAAAAAAACGTGACATTCATGACAAAAAAAAAAAAAAAAAACGATAGGTTTTTCAGTTCAATAAGAATTTTGACGTCTGTAGCGACATCTATCTTTTTGACAATGCTGAATAGTGGCCGCTGTAGCCGAGGGACCATGGTCACGAACCTGTCGTTGGCATTGGCTCTGCAGTCCTAGGGCCACTGGTGACCATGGTAGTCTAGTGGTCAAGGTAACGGACTCGTTGCTGGCGTGTCACGAGTTCGAGCCTTGTACCGCTGAAGACCCGCCGCGGTGAAGGGGGCGATGCACGATAAACATGTCGAGGCTCAAACTTCCTCCCATTGGTGTGGTGTGGAAGTTAGGACAGGTGGGTGCTATATCAGATGTCATCCTCGTCACTTGACCATAGTTCCAAATTACGAGGTCCGTCGCCAAAAGCCATAGATGAATAGTGTAACGTTACGATTCACCGTGTAGAAATGATGATGCATGTTAAATCGTTCGAGGATCAAAGTCTTCAGGTTGGAAAGGTGTAGAATCTTGGAGAATGGGGTACTAGCCAGGTCTTGCACTTGACTGCGGTTCAGAACTACGAGATGCGTTGCCAATAGCCCTCGTATTGGCTTACAGTTCGACGTTAATAAACAATCGATATTCGTTGTAGAATGTTATCGAATATACTGTTGAATCGCTGGAAGTTTGATGAGAATCACTTTCTTTTTAAAAAGTTTGAAATACATTTTTTTTTTTAATGTTGGAAAGCATTTTGTAAAAATGCCAATTATAAAATTTAATATTCGATCCACTGCTTATAAATTTAAACGAAATTCATGAGAATATAATAAATATTCGAATATTTTTTAATGATAAAATTAGTGATAATTCTTTAATTGCTGTTATTTCAGATAACTCAACAATACGAGATTCACTATATATAAAATATTAAATCTAACGTGTAATATATTTCTGATTATTAGACATGTTTTCTAGAAAACAAATGTTTCTAAAAAGCAATCCAGGATAAAAAGAATTTCATTCATTCTAATATCTTTAAATAATATTCATACTTTATTTTGTGACTCAGATAATATTCTTATACTATCATAACATTAGCTGTTTATATGATTTATGGGATCAAAGAGAGTAAAGATTTTTAGCTTTATTGACATTGACACAAAAAGTACGTCAAAAACAGGAAGTAGCTTTAATTTAACGAATTTTAAATTATTAATTAATAATAAATTAATCAAATAGTCAAATAAAAAATTGCTAAATTCTATTTTTAACAATTTTTTATTTTTTTGAAATTATTTTTTATCAACTTCCAATGTGTAAAAACATTAAATTCAATTTAAAAAGAGGAGGTGCTCCAGAGTAAATAACTAAAAACAAATGCTAAGAAGTAGATAGTTTAACAATGAATTTTCAAAAGTGAACACAGTCGCTCTTAGGAGCTCTAAAAATAGAAACATAAAAAAAGTTTTCCTTACTTTCTTAAACGTTAAACGTAAAAATAAAGAATGCCAGAGTAAGCGAGGCAGCTGGAAAAACACAAATATTTGCATTCATTCTGTAACTTTTCACGGATCAGAATAAAAGAATGAAGGGTTAAATAAAAAGAATGAAGGTTGAAGCATCTACTCAAAGTGTTAACTTTAACAATGAATTGCAAGAGTATGTTTTATATGATTAAGCAGCATTTTATTTGCTTTTGAAAGCTTGTTTTGAATAAAACAATACGGTTTTCTTAAAGAAAATAATGATTTATTCTAAGCATAATTTAAATCCTCTAACTCTGAAATTAACATAAATGATTCACAAGTTGAAAATAAGGAGAGAGAGAGAGAGAGAGAGAGAGAGAGAACTTCAAGTTATTTTAATAATTGTTAATGAATTTTCACTTTTAGGATAACGTTATTTAAATTCATTAATCAAATATTAACATGTTATTCAACCTAATGAATTTGCAATGAAATCTAAATTTAGTTGGTTCAAATCTAGAATTTAAACTTAGATATTTCACATTTAAAAAATAATATTAAAAAAAGATTTACATATATAAGAACTTATTGCTATAAATTATTTTTTCATTTCTCATTGCTTTATTCTTAATCGGATTTTT